>CP092865.1:78302680-78436638 GCA_030710605.1 Cordylochernes scorpioides | reverse complement strand
GATCGTTTAATTTTTATTCTCCAAATATTAATAGATTTATTTATTTTTAATTTATTCGATTTTGCAATCGTATATTTTTGCCTTCAAATGTTGCTTATCTTATTTGTTATTATTTTGTTAGTTATTTATCATCACCGAATTGTTTATTTTTGTATTAATTATTATTTTATTATTATAATTGTATTTATAGCTTTGTTACTGACCGAAGGACTACCCGTCGCAGACCAGCGATTAATCGCAACTGTACAACTAAACACCATTAAAGAATGGTTCGACCTAGTGTCAAGAATAAGAAGGACTCAGTGTGCCACCAGTGCAGCGTACCAGCGCCAAGTAGACAAGGCCCCACATCCAAACTACCACAACCCACCACCGCGGCACAACAACCAGCGGTCATCACGTGTAACGTACCAAGTTGCACCCCCACCCTCGCCTTGCAAGTATTGCAATGCTATGCACTGGCACTCCCATTGTGAACAACGGTTCCCTCAGGACCGAACACGCCAAGTCTTACAGCGCCAGACCACGCACAACCACTGTACCAAAATGTGGTTCCCACACCCGGCCCAAGGTCCAATCTCTGAGCCCTGTTCCCCAAGTCCAAGCTGCAAGCCAAGCCGACTCTACAAGCCCCGCGAGAAACTCAACGGTAGGAAAACCTGCAACCTTTTTTCATTGAACAGCTCGTAATATGGACTGAACTGTCACCAAATGTAAATTTGCCCTTTTTAATAGACACGGGAGCATCTATTAACATACTCAACTTGGATATTTTAAGAACCATAGAAAATAGATTACCATATAAAATTATTATCCATCAGTACATTTTAACTATAAACGCAATAGCCCATGATGTAAATACCCTTGGATATATTTTTTAAAACTTAAAATAGGTAACCTCCACCGAAAAACTATTTTTTATAATAGAAGCTTCACTACCTTTTGGTATACCTTAAAATATTTCAATTAAGTTTAGATTTTAATAATATCAAATTCTATCAAAAGAATGATGCTCTCCCAACGAATGTCTATAAATTCACCAAGTGCAAACAGGATTTTTGTCCCACTCAACCGAGGGAAACAGCTATTTTTACCACCTTCCCCTCGAAACAGTCCTGTTTACACGTGGCGGAGCCTACCCCAATTACATGTTCCCCACTATTGTATCACCCCCTATATCTCTCCCACCTATGATATTGAGATTTCTATACCTTTTAATGCGGCACCTCAGTTAGAACATTGTCCACACGAACTCCATCGAATTCTATATAATTCTCGCATGTGTTCTCTACTAATAAATACAACGTGCCCAAATTGAACATACCACCGGTAAAAATCAATACCACCACAGATAAAATAATAGCATTACGCCCATATAGAGTGCCACTACACGACCAACAAGAAATACAAACCCAAATAGAGCAAATACTCCAACATGGAATCATTGTCACAATCATCAGTCTCACCTTACGCCAGTCCAATAACTCTTGTTACGAAACGTGACAAAACGAAACGTTTCTGTATTGATTACAGAAAACTTAATGAAAGCATCGCTCCAGACGTACATTCTTTGCCTTTAATAGAAACCATTCTTGACAAATTGTCGAAAGCCAAATACTACTCTTCTGTATCGTTCCAATTTTAGTATATGTACCGCCGAACAAGCGTGTACTCTTCTGTTGATATAGCATCCGCATATTGGCAAGTGGAAATAGAACCTAACTCACATAATCTACTAGCTTTCGTGACGTTAGATAGTCAGTACGAAATTTGTAGACTTTTGTACGGATTTAAAAATTCGCCACAGATATGCCATCGTGCCATAAACCAGGTCCTGCAAAAATATAAACTAAATTTTGTTACCCATTACTTCGACGATTTCATTATTTTTTGACACCTTAGAGGATCATCTACAACACCTACAACAATTTATAACGGTGTGTCAACACGAAAACATCAAACACAATTATAATAAATGTTCATTTTATAAAACATCTATAGATTTCTTAGGATACACTGTTACCGCAGGTACTTATGCACCACAGACGCGCAACCTTGATACCATAAATGCCATCAAACCACCTACCAATCAAAAGGCGCTACAATCAGTTTTAGGAGCAGTGAACGTTCATAATAAGTTTATACCAGATTATGCCCGCTTACGAGCACCTTTAAATAAACTACTTAAAAAAGATGTGAAATGGAATTGGGACCCAGACTGTCAACAAGCTTTCACCACTCTCAAAGAGAGTTTAACCAGTAAACCAGTACTACACTTGCATCAAGTCGGTTTGCCATGCCGCCTTTATTTCGACGCATCCACCCAAGGGATCGCCGGCATACTCAAAAAGGTCCATCCAGACGGACAAGTACATCCTGTACAATATTTCAGCCGCGCCCTTAGAGCACATGAGAGAAACTACACCGTTTCCGAACTCGAGTGCCGCGCCATCGTCGAAAGTGTTTACAAATTCCGAATATACCTAACCGGTATAAAATTCACCATATACACAGATCACCAAGCTTTACAATGGCTTAAAACTATTAAAAAAAATCCGTCAGGACGACTCTTTAGATGGAGCCTGAGACTATCTACCTATAATTATGAAATCCACTACCTCAAAGGCAGCCAACAGTACGAAGCAGATTTACTATCACGAAACTCTTTCGTAGGATTTATCAGTGCAGATATTATCAGAAAACATCAACCAACAGCATCCCCCTTCAACATTGATACAAACGGCTTACATATCATTACCCGGAAAGGTGTAATTAAAATAATAATTCCCGAAACCCTGCAACATACTCTAATGAACAAAGTTCACCAAGAATATTACCACCCAAGGCATCTCTCAGATGACCCGCATAATTACTACCCAGTACTACTGGTGTTAAGGTATAAGAGGTCAAATTAAAGAAACCTCCTTTAACATATAAAAAACTTTTACCCAAAGTCTTGATATTGTTTGGGCTGCCTCGGGTGATCAAGCAAGAAAGAAAATAAGGAAGACAAAACCAGCGGCTACACTTGTAAAGCTCTTCTGCTCTACTAAAAACTATTCATTTGAACAACACGGCTAAGTTATATACATTCAAAAGGAAATTTACATAATAATTTATACATTCAATAGAAATCTACATTCCTAGTCATACATTCAAAAAGATATTTACATACTATATGTCATGACTTTTAACATACCCCACCTTTCTTTTTTGTAAAACAAGAAAGAAAAAATCCGTTCCACCGTGATGGGGGGATCCTGGTAGGTAGGACACCGTTGCAGGGAGCTCAGGCTCTTATCCAGGAAAACCATCTTCTCCTCGGCACACTGCGGCACCCTCTCCATACACACCACCGGAGATTGCCCCATAAGCGTCCATCTTCTTCTTCCAAAGAAATCGGAGGTAGTCCCAATCATTTTCCTTGATGGCCATCACCTGGAAATATCTCCTCATGTCGGCCAAAACTCCGAACTTATTTTCCCGAAGTTTTATCCCTATTTCCGGGATTCTTCTCAGCAGAATGGGTCCCCTCCTTAAATATCGTTTCAAGGAAAGTCCGTTATATCCCCGACTGGAAGCATCGTCAAATACTGGCCGTATAGGCGTCGTTTTGGACCCACTCTTAAACAAAAAGTGACGGGGCAAATAGTGTCCTTTTACCTCAGGTGGATCTTTATTAACTCCTTCGATGAACCCTTCATTCAACCAATCCTTTGGATCAATAATTTTTCTCCCACCTTTGAATCAGTACCCTGTTCTGCATCTAGCTTTTCTTCCACCTTTGAATCAGTACCCTGTTCTACATCTAGCTTTTCTTCCACCTTTGAATCAGTACCCTGTTCTACATCTAGCTTTTCTTCCACCTTTGAATCAGTACCCTGTTCTACATTTAGCTTTTCTTCCACCTTTGAATCAGTACCCTGTTCTGCATATAGCTTTTCTTCCACCTTTGAATCAGTACACTGTTCTACATCTAGCTTTTCTTCCACCTTTGAATCAGTACCCTGTTCTACATCTAGCTTTTCTCCCACCGTTGAATCAGTAACTTGTTCTGCGTCTATATTTTTCGCTTCATTTCCATCATGATCTTTTCCCCCGTTGTATTTATCGTCCTTATTCTCTGCATAATCAGATTTATTTATGATTTTCAAATCTTGGGATTCTGTTTCCTTATAATTATCCTTTATTTTAAATTCCGTATCTCCAGTTGGTCTTGCTTCCACCAATTTCCTCGATGCTTGAACTTTGACAACTCTTTCCTCATTATCATCAATCGATTTAGTTTCATCATCTGAAATCTTCACTTGATCAGCACCTTCAGCTACTGCTTTAGAATTGTTCACCGATTCATAACCTTTAATTGCTGTTCCAGAATCCTTTACTCTATTACCCTTGGTTTCAGCTTCCGAATCCCCTATTCTATCGCCTTTGGACTCAGCTTCAGAATCTTCCTTATTCTTTAAATTTGCATCTTCACATTTTTCACTAGCAATTTCTTCTTGCTCCAACTCTTCCTTATTAAAGTCCATTTCTAATATATATTCATCACTTGAGACTTTGTCTCCCTTTATATTTGCTTCTTTAAATTCAACTTCATTCTTACCATCAGTAGAAAGAGCATCCCTATCCTGCTCACGCATTACGCGAATTCTAGCCTCTAAATAAAATCTTTCCATTATATAGGTTTCACACTCCTCAAATTCTTTATCTATCTCATCATCGCTAATAGCCTCTTGGGCCAATAAAATTCCCTGGCATTGTTCATTCAATGCCACCAGCTCCAAATGGAGAGATTCCAACCTATCATACCTTGCATATATGCCACTCCTATCAATGGAAGGATCCTTTAACTCTGCATTTAAACGATTGACTTGCTCAGCAAATCTACCTCTGGCAGCCTCTCTTATTTTGCTCAACTCCTCCATTTCACCTTGTAGTTATCCTTTCACCTTGTAGGTATCCTTTCACCTTGTACGTATCCTTTCACCTTGTAGTTATCCTTTCACCTTGTAGGTATCCTTTCACCTTGTAGTTATCCTTTCACCTTGTAGGTATCCTTTCACCTTGTAGGTAGCCTTTCATCTTGTAGGTATCCTTTCACCTTGTAAGTATCCTTTCACCTTGAAGTTATCCTTTCACCTTGTAGGTATCCTTTCACCTTGTAAGTATCCTTTCACCTTGTAGTTATCCTTTCACCTTGTAGGTAGCCTTTAGCCTTGTTCCACTAGATTTATCTTAGCTTCCTTGAGTTCTTTAGATTTTCCTTTAACCTCTTAGAATTCTTTAACCTTATCTTGAGCTTCTTCAACTTCTTTATCCTTACTTGAGCTTCCTCAACTTCTTTATCCTTACTTGAGCTTCACTTTTCCCTTGAGCTCCCCTAAACCTTTAACAAAGGGCTTTTTTTGAGCTCCTTTAAACCTTGAGCTTCACTTTTCCCTTGAGCTCCCTTAAACCTTTAATAAAGGGCTTTTTGAGCTCCTTTAAACCTTGAGCTTCACTTTTCCTTTGAGCTCCTTTTAACCTTTAACAAAGGGCTTTTTGAGCTCCTTTAAACCTTGAGCTTCACTTTTCCCTTGAGCTCCTTTAAACCTTTAACAAAGGGCTTTTTGAGCTCCTTTAAACCTTGATCTTCAATTTTCCCTTGAGCTCCCCTAAACCTTTAACAAAGGGCTTTTTTTTTCTTTTCTCCTCAACGTGACCAGCCCATGCAGCCCACCCGGGGACGCCACAAATGTTAAGGTATAAGAGGTCAAATTAAAGAAACCTCCTTTAATATATAAAAAACTTTTACCCAAAGTCTTGATATTGTTTGGGCTGCCTCGGGTGATCAAGCAAGAAAGAAAATAAGGAAGACAAAACCAGCGGCTACACTTGTAAAGCTCTTCTGCTCTACTAAAAAACTCTTTATTTGAACAACACGGCTAAGTTATATACATTCAAAAGGAAATTTACATAATAATTTATACATTCAATAGAAATCTACATTCCTAGTCATACATTCAAAAAGATATTTACATACTATATGTCATGACTTTTAACAACTGGAAAGGTATCTCTAAATCTATAGAAAAATTTGTCAGGTCGTGTCACACCTGCCAAATCATTAAAAGGCCCAAAGGTAAACCCTATGGTGCCCTCATACAAATTCCACCACCTCAACAACCATTCGACTTAATATCTATAGATACCATAGCTGGATTTTCCAAATATGGACACTCCAAGACATATCTAAACGTAATAGTGGATCATTTAACGCGATGTGCTTGGACCTTTCCATCGAAGTCCACCAGTACCCTAACGTACATTCAAACCCTCAAAACTGTACTACAGCAAGGATCTACAAAACGTCTGTTATCTAACAGAGCGCCCGCTTTTACCTCAGAAAAATTCCGTAAATTTCTAATAACACATAGTATACAACCCTTACTCACCACCAGCAATAACCCACAAGCAAACCGTTTAAACGAACGCTTAAATGCGACCATCAAAGGCAAGCTCAGACTAGCTTATCTAGAAAATACGAAAGCTTCCTGGACTCAACTAGTTAAGCGCGTCACTCAGACGTATAATAATACACCCCATTCTGTCACAAGTTTTTTTCCTACCTACTTAATATTCAATGTTATCCCTCCAGATCTAAGAACTCATCTTAACCCATACCCCGAAATAAATATAGCTCGAGAGATAGCTCGCTCTCGTACCCAAAATAAGCATAAAAAAGATGAAGAAACATTTGATAAGCAGCACAGAACACCACATTTCGAAGTGAATGATCCTGTTTTGGTCATAAATTATAGACATCCCGACACAGGTAAATTAGCACCATATTTCACTAAACCATACACAATAATTGAAATAATTTCACCCAATGTCGTTCGAATAGATCGCCCCAATCAACCTCTCAATAGAGACAGTGACACCATACATGTCAAAAAATTAAAATATTACACAGAGAATGTTCTGTACATCACACCTCTACAACCCCGATTTGTTTAAAACCCACAGCGATTGCCTCAAGATGTATATCTCAATGAATTCAATCATTTGACTCCAGATATCTTCGAGACGCAACTATTCCGAATTATACCGCCTACAACCTCACAGCCCATTTTGCATTCAAATCCCGGTATTTTCGAATAGGCAAGATAATTACCAACCTCAAAAAATATGAAAGTCAGTTACAAGTAAATGACAAAAATAACAAACACCCTCCATGAGTGACCATCACAGAAATAGAACCCGGCAATTCCAGTGAAAAACAGGAGTGACCCCCCAGTAATAGGATCCCCCGAATCTATTTCAATTACATATCCCCCCCCCCTCACAAAGCTATCATCTTGACCACTATCTTCATGATCGCCATTTTTTTAAAACACATGTTTCACACTAACCATTTAGGTTTTATCACAAATCTCACCAACGCCTTAATCACAACGCGCGGCGCGCGCAACATACATTAAACATTTTACATGTTCAAGGAATGAAAGGAAGAAAAAATGCCTTCCTTTCATTCCTTGAATATCTAATTGCAATTATTTAGGATTTTATTGTAAATTCCTTATCTGTTGATTTTACATATGTTAACTGATATCACCAATTAAAACAACTTGGTTAAGTCTGATATAGACTTTATAACGGAAAAGAGATATAATTATCTACGTATCGCCTTTTTGGTTAAACGAGAATATTGTTCAATTTTCCACTACTTAACATTTATCTAATCATTATAATAATATTTAATTATATTATAATTTTTGTATAAAATCTTGAATAATTATTTTTATTTTTACCTTTCAATTATATAATCAATTTTTATTCCAACATTATTTTCTCAAAAAAAAAACTTCAATCAAATTTACTTTTATTTTTCATGATATTATTTTAGTATTGCAAAACATTTAATTGTTTCAAAAATCATTTTTATTCTCTTAATTATTATATCTTTTATATATTACATGCTTGATTTTGTCCACTCACACTTTTTTTACCCGCAATCATATTTCTATCTTTTTATTCACTATATTTATTTTTTAAATACCTTTATTATATGTCATTGTTTATCATCAACTATCGGGCATAAAACAATCGTTTTCAACAATCATATTATCTAACCACTTCCCTATACTTTTCATCACTATCTATTTCAGCCATTGCTTCACTTCATTGTAGCAAGACGACAGCACTGCTTGGCAATTTTTTTTTTATTTCGTAATTTTAACAAACTCTTTGAAAACAGTTCCCCAGATTTAAAAATCCCAACTTCTGGCCTGAACACGCTTCAAGAGTTTATTTCAATCATCCGCAGAGCACAATCACCAACGCATGCACAAAGCGTTCACTTTTTTCAACTTTCAACTTTTTTATCAGCTCTAGCGGACCACAATCAACCTTTGATTTCATGTCAAGTCAGATCACATACTGTGGCTACAATTCTACTTATCGCTTGGCTCTACCGCCCCTTTCAATCATATTAATAAGCAACTTTTCTTCAACAACTTTTAACCCAATAATCCTAAAATTGTGACAAAGCACTGTAACCCTTATATAGGATCGCAAGTGAAACATTCCCAAGGAAGACGCTCAAGTCTATATCCTCGCTTTGCACCTGGATCTGATTATTTGGTTGCATGTGTAATGCTTACAATTGCATATTCTTCAACTACCAACTCTTTCCAACGCCCGCCAATATTCTCTTAGAATGTGAATTTTTATGTCATCATTTTATTTTAATCATCATTTTTTAAAATAAAACAAAAATGTCATTTTTATTTCACTTTTATATATCCAAACAAATCATCTTGTTATAGCTCTTTTAAATCCTCACAGTTTAAATTAATTAAAAGAAATTTAAATTACTTACCTGTGTTAGAGAGGCTTTACCCGCTTAAACCCGGATAAACCCTTTCACTCCCGGGGCTCATCTTTGGTAATTTAAACCAACAACTCCATATTGTATATCACTTATAACAAGATTTTCATGTTGTATAATAGAAACACATCTGTAAATGATTATACGCATGATTGACATGTGTCATTACATCATCATATGTAATGTACTTTGTACAAACTGAGGATAAATAAATAAAACTCTGTAATAGATTAAGAGTTGAGCTAAAGCAGAGATCGAGCATATAGCATTCCCAAATCAACAAGGTCTAAAGATGGAAACTGCCATGGCGCCAGTTTAGAATTTCGCCAGACGATCCAGGCTCTTCACATCAGGTGAAATGCAATACTCCCTTTCTCGGAAAAGGTATATAAAGCCTCAGTCCTAGCCAAAAATACAGTCACTTGACAGTCAGTTCACCATATGCGTGAGCCCTCGTCGGTTGTACCCCAGGTCTACCTCATCCACCATGTAGACCAGTAAGAACTCTTCTATCTCCATCTTTCGCTCCTAGCTCAACTTTTATCTTTTCACGGAACTTTCTTAGTGCAACTGTGTCTTCGTTTTTTGCGTGGACATTCCCAAGCTTTCCATTCTGCCTCGACCACGACTTCCTGTACTTTGTGAGAACTGTAAAAGGTCTTCCAAGGTGCAGAGAGGTACTGGAAAACTCCTTATCTTGACTGTTCCTCTCGGTCAACACAGTATAGCGAGAATCAACAGGACCCCATCACATAGTTTAAGTCGACAAAGAACCTCATCACATTTTAAGTCGACAAGAGGCTACCAGACCTCACCATATATATATATATATATATATATGTAGTATATTTTGAGTTATATGGTTCACAACCTTCTTCTGATATTTATTATATAACCCCTTATCTATATATAAAGATATGTATCGAACAATAGAAGTGACAAATAAACAAAGAGGGAGGTAGACCAGAGACGACAAAGGCCAGACGAAAAACAACCTGGCGCCATAAAATGACGTGATTACAGTAGCCAATCAGGAATCGCCACATATGCGGGCGTCCAGAGTTATATAAAGAGCCCAGAAATGGGACAAAGGGAGTTATTCAGGTAGTTGTTTTCAGAGCGACGCCGTGAGACGGTCGGCTAGGACATCCGCGACAGTCTTCATCCGTGGTCTACCTCTTCCTCTTGAAGTTACCATCTAGACCTGCCTCTGTCTCTTGCTGTCCCAGTGCGGGAATCCCACATCACGCACCCACTACCACGACTGCCCAGCACATTCCACATCGGGTTTACTACAGATCCCGTTGAAGTCGACAGGATGACTGAGGACGGCAACCTGCAGAGGATGACAGAGGCCGAAGACGAGTACTTCGCGGATGCCCTCACCAACATGCAGCCCCACTGCGACGAACTAGTAAGCCGCCTAACAGACGCCATTCGGGGCCTAGCCATGCCTCGTGCGGAGGAAGCCCTCATTCCCCCTTTCGACGGATCCTACGCGGCAAACAACTTCATCCAACAGCTCGAGCGGACGAGCGAGGGACCGCAAGATGACGCCACGCTGCAAGCCCGGCTCCGCACACTGCTCAAAGGTGAGCCCCTCTCCCTCTATAACGAACTAAATCTGGCCTCTCTGCCATACAGTCAGGCAAAACAAACTCTGATAGACCTCTACCCCGGAAAATCCGAGGTCACCTTCACCAAATTCTTGACGTTTAAATTAAATAATCAAATCCAATTAGGAGAATATTATCGTCAAAAAATAGCAATGGGACTACAACTGGGCCTAACCAACCCCATTATAGTAGAGGCATTAACGGAAGGCCTCCAGGCCAATGATCAGCGTCTCATGAGGGCCATAGCCCCTAAAACCCTTACCGAATGGTACACTACCATGAATAGAATAAAAGGTACAAATTCACTCCCTACTTCATCCGAACAATTTCAAGGTGTTACCAACACCAGTGCTTTTCACCGTAATACCGGAACCCCTTCTAGAGGAAGGAACTACAATCATTTTTCAACAGACAGTACCCCAAGATACCCTTCTAGTGCCAGGAAACCACCCTCACCATGCAAATACTGCCAAGGTGACCACTGGAACAATGAATGTTCCATGAACAGGCGACCCTACAGGCAGCAGGCCTATCACAACCAACCTACGGCGCACTATTTCCCACCTGAACAAAATGGCGCCCACAACCTTCCCGTGCCGGCCCCCAGGTCTTCTCGCACCCCACAAGGTAACTAAAACTCCAGTTTTCGTCCCTAAACTATCCAATATTCTATGTAAACCTAAAAATTTTAATAATTGTTATTGCCCATTCCTCTTAGACACAGGAGCCTCTATTAACATAATTAATTTAAATATTTTTAACCATCTTAGTAAAAACTTATCTAATCCTTTAAAATTATATCCATACCATATATTAATCAATTCCATATCTACTCAAATAAATTCGATAGGATATACATTTTTGACCACTACCATAGGAAAAATTACAAAATCAATTAAATTTTATATAATAGATAATTTATTACCTTTTGGTATACTGTCATTAAATTCCATTAGTCAATTTTGTTTGACCTTAAATTTATATAATCATTCTATTTATCAATGTGATGCTCCTTTGTCTAAGAAATGGTACCATATAACCTATGTAACCCCATGTAATAATGGAGAGAGTAACCACAATTCGCCCAATATGGGTCATTTTAAAAACATGCCTAATTCACATTCTCCATTATTGCAAGGGGAAAATATCCATCCTATACCATGTCCCATTACTTTGAACAAGACCTCTACCAATTGTGACAAAAATGCACCCAGCCAAACTTTAGTTCATCTTCCCCATTTATATTTATTACCCCCACTATATCCCTCTGAACATCAATGTAAAATTTTTAATGATTCTTGTAATTTATGTGTTAGGACTGATATCCCTTTAACTTTTATGAATATTATTAAGAATTACTCAAATATTTTTTCTACTAACAAATATAACATCCCAAAATTGAAAATCCCCCCTATCAATATTAGGACAAATTCAGACAAAATAATTGCACTCAGACCGTATCGTACATCTCTTTCAGATCAACGTGAAATACAAGAACAAGTAGGGAAAATGCTAGAATATGATATTATAGAACCTTCTTTCTCCCCCTATTCATCCCCCGTTACTTTAGTTACCAAAAGGGATAAGACAAAACGATTTTGCGTAGACTACCGCCGCCTGAATGAAATAATTTTCCCCGATGTTCACCCCCTTCCGCTCATAGAGAATATCTTAGATAAATTAGCCAACGCCAAAATTTACTCCCGCGCCGATTTTTCATCAGCATACTGGTCCATCGAAATAAGTCCCCCTGATAGGAATTTATTATCTTTTGTCACGTTAGAGGGTCAGTATAATTTCAAAAGATTACCATACGGGATTAAAATAGGACCCCAGGTGTATGAGCGAGCAGTCAGTCAGATATTGCAAAGAAATAGGTTAGGTTTTATAGCACATTATTTCGACGATTTCATTATCTTTTCAAATTCCATAGAAGAACATTTAGATCACTTACAGCAATTTTTTGAGATGTGTGATAGGTAAAATTTTAGATTAAATTATATTAAGTGTGACTTCTTTAAAACTACAATAGAATTTTTAGGCTATACCATATCATCAGGCACATACACTCCATTAGTAAAAAATTTAGATGTAATTAATGCCATTAAGGTCCCCACTAGCGTTAAATCCCTCCAATCATTCTTAGGCTCCATCAATGTATATAATAAATTTATGAAAGATCACGCCCGCATTAGGAACCCCCTCAATAATCTACTTAAGAAAGGTACATCATGGCACTGGGATGCAAAATGTCAACATTCATTTGACACTCTAAAGGAATGTCTCACCACAAAACCGGTACTACACCTCTTTAAAGAAGGACTACCCTGTCAGCTATTCTGTGATGCCTCACTTCAGGGAATAGCTGGCATCCTAAAACAACAACATCCCGACGGCACTCTACACCCCGTGCAATATTACAGCAGAACACTCCGACCCCACGAGAAAAATTATACCATCACAGAGTTGGAATGCCTTGCTGTGATAGATAGTGTGGAAAAATTCCGCATCTATCTCGCAGGTGTAAGGTTCACAATTTTTACGGACCACCATGCATTACAATGGTTAAAAACCATAAAAAACCCAACGGGTAGACTTTTTAGGTGGAGCTTAAAGATGTCCGCGTACGAATACGATATAAAATATATAAAAGGTAAAACGCAGTACGAGGCAGACCTACTGTCCCGCAATCCTTTATGTGGTTTTCTCACGACCACCCAAATAATAGAAAAGCAACCCCAATTACCTCCATCTACACTTATAAAAACGAATATAGATGGCCTCCATACAATCAAACGTAAAGGTATTGTCAAGATTATAGTTCCCCCTTCTTTACAACATACGCTAATTAATAAAGTACATTTAGAATATAACCATCCTGGTGTATCCCAAATGATTAGGCTCATCTCCACACAGTATACCTGGTGTGGAATGACCAAATCTATAGTTAAGTATAATAGGTCCTGCCCCACATGCCAACTTATAAAGAAACCGAAGGGTCCATTATATGGTAGATTAGAACGCCCCCCTATAGCTTTACAACCCTACTTCTATAGACACTATTTCAGGTTTTTCTAAATACGGTAATTCTAAGTCATACTTACACGTAATTGTAGATCACCTAAGTCGGTATACATGGACCTTCCCCAGTAAGTCAACTAATATAATCACATACATTCAGTGTCTCAAAAAGGTATTGCAGTGTGGCCGCCCAAAACGCCTTCTTTCGGATCGAGCACCTGCTTTTACTTCCCCAAAGTTCAGGAGATTCTTAATAAAAAACGGGATACAGCCTCTATTAACCACTGCAAATAACCCTCAAGCTAACGGTTTATGCGAGCGTCTTAACGCGACACTCACCGGGAAGCTGAGGTTATTGAACTTAGAGAATCCAGGAACCTCCTGGACTAAGTTAATTAAGATAGTAACTAATAAATATAACGATACCCCCCATACGATAACTGGATTTCCCCCCGTATTTTTAATGTATAATATAATCCCCTCAGACTTAAATAATCACAAAAACCCCTATCCCAATATAATAGAAAGTAGAAAACTAGCAATACAACGTACAAATGACAGACACGACAAAGAGAAACTTAAATATGATAACAAACATAAAAATCCACACTTTGATACAGGAGATTTAGTATTAGTAAAGGCGTATCATCATCCAAATAGCGGTAAGTTAGTACCCTACTTTACAGGTCCATATAAAATTACTGAAATAATTTCTGATAATGTCGTACGGATAAATAGACCCAACAGGATTACAGGTAATGATAGCGATACTGTACATGTAAATAAATTACAATATTATAATGAAGAGGTCCTTTATATTTCACCACCCAAATTAGAATCTCTAAAAATAAATAGAATAATAGATCCTTTCCGACATCTAGACCCCAATTTGTTTAGTCCAATAGAAAAAAGTATAGCTCATCGGTTTTCCGAACCTTTTAATCATTTGTCCCCTCAACTATTCGCATAAAATTAGTGAAATCTAGGTCCTGAAAGTCTGGCGAACTCCTCGACATAAAGTAATCAATTAAATAATCATAGCATTCAACACCATTTCATGATTACCTTTTCCGTCACCAATAATTTCTCTCCTTCAAATGTTATGACTATTTTTCTCTTTCTACTAGGCACACAACTGATCACCTAAGACTAACCCTCGGAATTGTTTGGACTGGAATAGCGCAATTCCGAGAATATAATTCATACACACACTGTATATAAAAACAAAGAAACATTATATAATTATTTTTTATTATTCCAGTTCGCTTTTTTATTAAATTATGATAATATTTTCCCCAACAATTTCACAAAACCTATTCTCTTTATATGTCTCTACACCAACACCTTGGTTCTGAATTACTTAAGCACCGATCCTCCCTCATATATCCTGATCTATTGATAAAAGTATTCGCGATATTAACTCGATTAGAAGAACATTTGGTACACAGATGCCACAGGCTGGCAAACAATCCATGCTACATAACTAGTTATCCTATTACCCGCCTATCAAAACAAAACAACACGACACCCACCGCCGCGATCGTCGGTTTGCTTACACAAGGCTGCACAAGCTCGAATTTCTCGCGCCACCTGAGTGTCACCTGTTAAAACATACATTTTTATCTCGCACTTTTCTAGATTGTTCACATCAATTTTAATTCCCATCGCCACGACAATATTCCAATCTTCAACACTCTTGCCTACCAATCCTTCAATTATAGGACTTTTAGGTACGCTTAATACGAACAAACACGACATTACCGGCTTTCTTGTTAGGAATAAAAAAGGCTTTAACCTCTCATTTCTCCATATGTAACGCAATGTTACATGGAGAAAAGATCTGTTAAGTTAACATTTTAAATGATATTCCCCAAACGTAACAAGCCGGCGTTTGGGTAGGCTCACCTAAAAATTTTGCAGACTAACTGCATAAAACGCTCTGCAATCTTTTTAGCGCCTAAAACATGCACTACATACTACATGTACCTAGAAAGTCCCATCTTCCATGACATCATTTTAGGGATCAAGATCGCTCCCCGTCTGGTCTCACATAATATAATCGGGAAGATCTGGCAAAGACCAACTTCTCAGACCGGACCAAAGCGACATAGGGCACATTGCCTCCCCGTAGGCCAAACTAAAGACGTCAATAATCTTGTACACCCTCATTTATCAATTTTTACTTTATTTTAAACAACTTTTAAATTTTAATTCATTAGTTTCAATATTACATTTAAAAAAAATCATATTATATTTTAATTACTCGAATCGTATTTTCTAAACTTATTTGTGTGTTTACTTTAAATTTATCCTTCCTATGTACTCCTCTTATATATTTTTTGTAGTTTTATAATATTATATCAGTGTGTCACCACTACTCCCCTTTATCTTTATTTTTATTCTAGTAACTAATTTGTGCCCCAAATTATTTACCATTTAATAGGTTTGCTAACTTTTCTCTCATTTATTGTAAATAGACTTACAGTTTACCTAGTTTTGTGGTGTTGGACTTTTTTTTTTACTTACAGATGTGGATAAAACATTTCACTATTAATCGATAATATCATTTTTATATTAATGCCTTCAACTACCAACCAACCCTTTATATATTATTACCTTTAATATTTTTATTTTTAGACTTAGCATCTTACAACTTCAACTATTTCAGGCACCATTTTTAAAAAAACCTACAACTAACAATATGTATAATATTTCTTAAACAGGTAAAACATTTATCATTTTTATTTTTCTTAATAGATTTTCAAAATGTTATTTTTTGACGCTTCCCTTACAACCTCTTAACTCTATCCCATGAACCTTTCCTCCCAACCTTTTACATCCATCAAGAGTTTATTGTTCGTCAACCATTTTCTTTTTTTTTTTTTTGATTAAACTAACTAGAAGACCCTTCCTCGCTGTACATTTCCCCACAGTGAGCTCAGGAAACCCTGTTAGATTTTTATTTTTTTTCCTCTCATCGTCCGGCTCATCATTTTTTCATTTTTCAACTTTTTCTTTTCACCACACAAGTCGGACACAATCAAAATTGACAGCAATAAATCTCTTACACCCACCTCTCCTTTTCCGCATCCTTCAAACCTCCCACTACCTTCCAAGGGATTCCAGTTCGCCGAACATTTTTGTTTTTTTTTTTTCATTGATTAATCCGACTGGAACAATCCTTCCTCATTATACCATTCCCCATAATGAGTTCAGGATATCCAGCGCGATATTTTTTTTTTTTTTCTCATCGCCCGACTCATCATATCAATTCACCATTTTTTTCAACTTTTCATTTTTTTTTCTCATAATTCAACCGGGCACAATCATTATGGACAACAGGGATCCCTCTTACCCTCCTACCTCTACCTTTTACCCCATCAATCTTCCCACTTCTTCTCACTGTCTGAGCTAACGATGCAGACGGAATATCTTGGGCCTTCTGTTAATGAAAACAATGCCTCACACAAACAAGTTCGCATTGCATTGCAGAATGCTTGGGATTCTACCTTGCAGAAACATGCTCAGATACCCCCTTTCCCTTTTTCAATCTTAGCGTCACATTATATGTTCAACCAATAAACTAACTTTTTCTCCGCTCACATTTTATGCAATAAGATATTATTTTACTTGTACGAATCATTTTACCATATTTACCATGTTGTATTATATACTTTTTCTTAATCTTTTATCATTCATTTTGTGCGTTTTTATTTTTATAACCTTGATTTTTTTTTCACATTGATACACCACCATTACAACATCTTTCTCTTTTTAACTTGTAACTTTATAATAATTTTAACTAATTTGTATACAAATTATTTCTTTTATTTTTTATAATAGGTTTGTTAGGTTATCATTCATTACATGTCATTCCCCCAACCAAACCTTCATCACCGGGGGCACATTCTGTAGTATATTTTGAGTTATATGGTTCACAACCTTCTTCTGATATTTATTATATAACCCCTTATCTATATATAAAGATATGTATCGAACAATAGAAGTGACAAATAAACAAAGAGGGAGGTAGACCAGAGACGACAAAGGCCAGACGAAAAACAACCTGGCGCCATAAAATGACGTGATTACAGTAGCCAATCAGGAATCGCCACATATGCGGGCGTCCAGAGTTATATAAAGAGCCCAGAAATGGGACAAAGGGAGTTATTCAGGTAGTTGTTTTCAGAGCGACGCCGTGAGACGGTCGGCTAGGACATCCGCGACAGTCTTCATCCGTGGTCTACCTCTTCCTCTTGAAGTTACCATCTAGACCTGCCTCTGTCTCTTGCTGTCCCAGTGCGGGAATCCCACATCACGCACCCACTACCACGACTGCCCAGCACATTCCACATCGGGTTTACTACATATATATATATATTGTTGCACCAGGTTGCGGCTTGGCAGACTCTTCAGCCTTGATTCTCTCCTGTGCTGGGTCTTGCATCTTACCAGAGCGTGTTTCAACCATCCTACAAATTTATAAAAGGGAATAACAAGATAAGTCTACTTTAAGTAGCCACCAGAATCCTCCATTTATTTTCTCACATCAAAGAGAGCAGTGAAGTCACAGTGTACCTAAATACAAATGATGACAATCTAAATAATCTGTGTTTTAAATAAATATCATAGAATATTTTATATAAAAATAAATAAATATATATTTTAAATTTCAAATATATTAAAAATAATATAAGAAATACGCCATTAATCGTGATGTAACACTTCCCCCTCTCCAGAGGTCGTCACGTCCTCGTGAGTTACCTCATCAATTCTCTCAAAATAGGGTTTGAGTCTTGAGACATGGACAATCAATGGGTCTTGGCCAGGATTATCTTTTGGCTCAATTAAGTAATTTACGTTAGACAGCTTCTTTAATATTCTATATGGGCCAAAATATTTTCTCAGTAGTTTCTCACACTTTCCTATTTTCCTAATTGGTGTCCAAACTGCTACTAATTCTCTTGGTTCGTAGCTTCTTTCCATGTGTTTCTTGTCATAGTTCTTTTTCATTCTTTCTTGAGTCTTTATTGTGTTGTTAATAACTAATTTTCTTGTTCTGTTTATTTTGTCTAAGTGATGTTTTATGTATTCATCATAATCATCTTTGTCAATGTCCACCGAGATATTCCTGTCGTCCAAAAGAGACGTGGGTTCTCTTCCAAACATCAGGAAAAAGGGAGAATATCCTGTGGTTTCCTGAATTGTAGTATTGTAAGCGTGAGTGATGAATGGGAGTATTTCGTCCCAATTTTTCTGATCAGTGTTCACATACATACTGAGCATATTGATCAATGTTCTATTTAACCGCTCTGTCAATCCATTAGTCTGGGGATGATAGCTCGTTGTGAAGCAATGTTTAATCTTGCACGTTTTCATCACCTCTTTCATTAAATTACTGGTAAATTGATAGCCTCTGTCACTAATAAGATATTGTGGGGCTCTGTGCCGAAGAAAAATATCCTCTACTAGAAATTTAGAAACTTCTTTCACTGTTGCTTCCGAGACTGCTCTTGTTTCTGCATATCTAGTGTAGTAGTCCGTCAGCACGATTATCCATTTTTTCCTGTTTTTCGTAGATGGTAGTGGACCAACAAAGTCAATTCCAATTCTTTCGAAAGGAAAGTTGGCTGGGGGGATGGGCTGTAGTAGTCCAGAAGGTAATTGGTTTGAGCCTTTCCTACTTTGGCAAAGGTGACACGTCTTAACGAATTCTGAGACATCCTTTAGCATGGATGGCCAAAAGTATTTACTCTTTATTCGGTACATGGTTCTGGCGACGCCCAGATGGCCATTCGACATATGATTGTGATATTCTTTCATAATTTCTCTCTTTTTATTCTCTGGAACCACAAGCAACCACGCCCTGCCTTCAGGGTTCGGGTTTTTCTTAAAGAGGCATCCATCTTCTTCTTTAAAGTTTTGCGCAATTGATCGCCTGCTTCCATTAAGGTTTTTCTTAACACTTTCGATAAATTTATCCTCTTCGTCTGTTATTTGATTTAAAAATAGCCTTTCAAAATCCTCATCCCAATCAGTTTCTGGTAAGGGCCCCCTAGATAAGCCATCGGCGTCCAGATGCTTCTTTCCCGATTTATGTATTATATCGAAGTCATATTCTTGAATTTTCAATGCCCATCTTGCCAATCGACCTGTTGGATCCTTCAAGTTTTAGAGCCAGCATAAGGCGTGATGGTCTGTTACTATTTTAAAGTGTCTTCCATAAAGGTAGGGTCGTAATTTTGACATTGACCAGACAACGGCCAGACATTCTTTTTCAGTGGTTGAATAATTTTGCTCCGCTTTACTTAGGGTACGACTCAAATATGAGATCACCTTCTCTTCACCACCGATGTCTTGGACAAGTGTTGCACCTATGCCGATGTTGGACACATCAGTATGAACATAAGTAGGTGCATTTGGATTGAAGTGACCTAAAATTGGTGGACTTAATAGTGCTGTTTTTAGGGCTTGAAACGCTTCCTCTTGTCTTTCTGTCCAGGTAAATGATACACTTTTTTTTATAAGGTTGGTCAAAGGTCAGCAATTTTTGAAAAGTCTTTGATAAATTTTCTATAATATGAACACATTCCCAAAAAGGATTGTACTTCTTTGACCTTTTTGGGCCGAGGAAAATTTCTGACAGCTTTGATGTTATGTTCCGCGGGTTTTATACCATGTTTGCTCGTTATATAGCCGAGAATCTCCAATTCTTCAAAAGCAAATCGGCATTTTTTGTCGTTTAACCTTAAATTAGATTCACGAAAACATCTAAAAACAGCTTCAAGTCTTTTGAGGTGCGTTGGAAACTCCGGGCTATATATGATAACATCATCCAGATAACACAAACAAATTTGCCATCTCAGATTTCCAAGCATATTCTCCATATTTCTCTCAAAGGTAGCAGGCGCGTTACAAAGTCCAAAAGGCATCACGTTGAATTCATATAGTCCATGCGCTGTAGTGAAAGCTGTTTTCTCTTTGTCTCTTTCTTCGACTTCAACTTGCCAATATCCAGATCTGAGGTCTATTGCTGAGAAGTGTGTAGATCCTTGGAGAGTATCCATAACTTCGTCTATTCTAGGGATCGGATAGACATCTTTTACTGTCACATTATTCAGTTTTCTGTAGTCCACACAAAATCTGTATTTACCATCTCGCTTCTTGACCAATATTACTGGAAAAGACCAGGGGCTAGAAGATGGCCTAATTATGCCTTCTGTAAGCATCTCGTCAATTTGCTCTTTTATAATATCTCGTTCTTTAGCACTTACCCGGTAAGGCTTGTGTTTAATTAGCTTCGCGTCTTCTGTGTCTATCCGATGTTTTGCCAAATTGGTTCTCCCTAATCTCGATGAAAAAAGATCTCCATACCTTTCTAAAACTTGTTTTAACTCCTTCTGTTCCTTTGGTGAAAGATTTTCGTTTATTTGGAATCTAGGTTCTTCGTTCTTTTCTACCTCTCTTTCTCGACTCACATTTATTTTCGCTGGACTACTTCCAAAAGCCAATGTTTGGTTTTTCATTATTTTTAACGGTCGAGGATACGGATTAGTTATCCAGATGTGTGTTTCCCTATTTATAACATTGATCAAGCTTCTTGCTAGACGAAGTCCATTTGTTTGAAACATTTTGCTGCTCTCCTCGATAATATATTCTCCATCCTCTGTTTCTACCAATGCCTTGATCAATTTCATGGAACATTCCGGTACAATGGAATCCTTGGCACTCTTTATTTTCAACATTTCAAAATTGATTTCGTCATGATTATTCGTCAAATCATATTTTATAGTTTCTTGCTTACAATCTATTTTTGCGTTCATTTTCTTAAGGAAATCTCTCCCAAGAATTAATGTCCGTAAATGCGTTTTCAATATCACAAAGTTGTGTGATAATGTTTCGTCATCAATTTTTATATTTAAAAATATACTTCCTACCATGTCCAATTTTTTTCCATCGGGTCCTGCACAAATTTTTGCGAGTTTACTTATACCATGGCCTGTATCGAGGGCCGTTCTGAGGTCGACCACTGAGAGGTCAGCACCTGTATCAACCAAAGCTTCAAAAGTCCCTATCTTGTCCACATTAATTTTTAATTTGTATTTAGGGTCCAACTTCTTGATTCCGTTTATGGTCGACTTGCTTTGATTGACAGATTCAGGCGCGACACTTAGTTTAAATCTTCCAACACGGAATATCTATTCCGGGTAGGAATATTTGTCTGTGTGCTATGACATACATCAGCATAAAGCCGAGGTCCTGATTTCTCTGATATTTCATTCATTTGGCATTTTTCTTCGACCTTCTCTTGGGTATCTGCTGGATCCTCTTCTAGGATTCTTATAAACTTGACCCTACAATAACGGGCCACGTGCCCTGGCTTGTTACATTTAAAGCAGATTGGTCTTCCATCTTCCGTCCTATTTTTGCTCACTTCTTGGCTTTTATTGTAAGTGTTTCTCTGAAGGTTTGGTTTCGGCACAAAGTTAGGATTATAAGGACGTCTAGGGGTAGAGGGCTGGGGAAAGTTGTTTCGATACTGTCTGGGGGTAGGAGGGGAGTCGTTCTTGTAATTATTGGAAACAGGGGCTTGGGGCCTGGAAGTGGTCTGGTAGTTTCGTGCGGCAGTCGGCGGCACGTACCTCGATTGTTGTTGGGGTCTAGAATAGCGTGGACCGTTATATAGGTTTCTGGATTTCTCCACACGTTCCCGATACTTCTTTTCAAAAGAATCCATTTTCTTGCACACGACAAGAAGGTCATCGGTCGTTTTAGGAGGGTTCAGGTAGAGCGCGAATGAGTACTCTTTTTTCAGTCCTCCAATAACATGATCGATTTTTGTTTCTTCTTCCATTGCGGGGTCAACCTTGTTGCACAACACTAGGATGTCTTCCGCGAACCTGATTGCTGGTTCATTCCAGTGTTGCATTCTGTTGAGCTTCATTCTAAGTTCTTCTTTATTCGCGTCCAAAGAAAAATCCTGAATGAGGCGGATTTTAATATTTTCCCTGCTCGTGAAACTAGCTTTGTGTAAATTCAACCAGGTTTTAGCGCTTCCCGTCATGTTCATGGCGGCATAACGAGAGATAATGTAGTCTGCCCAATGGTACAAGAAGCCAATTTCTTCAAGAGATTCAATCCATGGGCGAGGGTCTTCCGTTCCATCATACTTGGGGATGTCGATGTTGGGATTCAGGACAACTGGGTCGAAACTAGCATCTCTACCAATTGTTGCACCAGGTTGCGGCTTGGCAGACTCTTCAGCCTTGATTCTCTCCTGTGCTGGGTCTTGCATCTTACCAGAGCGTGTTTCAACCATCCTACAAATTTATAAAAGGGAATAACGAGATAAGTCTACTTTAAGTAGCCACCAGAATCCTCCATTTATTTTCTCACATCAAAGAGAGCAGTGAAGTCACAGTGTACCTAAATACAAATGATGACAATCTAAATAATCTGTGTTTTAAATAAATATCATAGAATATTTTATATAAAAATAAATAAATATATAATTTAAATTTCAAATATATTAAAAATAATATAAGAAATACGCCATTAATCGTGATGTAACAATATATATTGTTACATCATGATTAATGGCGTATTTCTTATATTATTTTTAATATATTTGAAATTTAAATTATATATTTATTTATTTTTATATAAAATATTCTATGATATTTATTTAAAACAGATTAGATTATCATCATTTGTATTTAGGTACACGTGTGACTTCACTGCTCTCTTTGATGTGAGAAAATAAATAAATCATTCTGGAGGTTACTTAAAGTAGACTTATCTCATTATTCCCTTATATAAATTTGTAGGATGGTTGAAACACGCTCTGGTAAGATGCAAGACCCAGCACAGGAGAGAATCATGGCTGAAGAGTCTGCCAAGCCGCAACCTGGTGCAACAATTGGTAGAGATGCTAGTTCCGACCCAGTTGTCCTGAATCCCAACATCGACATCCCCAAGTATGATGGAACGGAAGACCCTCGCCCATGGATTGAATCTCTTGAAGAAATTGGCTTCCTGTACCATTGGGCAGACTACATTATCTCTCGTTATGCCGCCATGAACATGACGGGAAGCGCTAAAACCTGGTTGAATTTACATAAAGCTAGTTTCACGAGCTGGGAAAATATTAAAATCCGCCTCATTCAGGATTTTTCTTTGGACGCGAATAAAGAAGAACTTAGAATGAAGCTCAACAGAATGCAACACTGGAATGAACCAGCAATCAGGTTCGCGGAAGACATTCTAGTGTTGTGCAACAAGGTTGACCCCGCAATGGAAGAAGAAACAAAAATTGAACATGTTATTGGAGGACTGAAAAAAGAGTACTCATTCGCGCTCTACCTGAACCCTCCTAAAACGACCGATGACCTTCTTGTCGTGTGCAAGAAAATGGATTCTTTTGAAAAGAAGTATCGGGAACGTGTGGAGAAATCCAGAAACCTATATAACGGTCCACGCTATTCTAGACCCCAACAACAATCGAGGTACGTGCCGCCGACTGCCGCACGAAACTACCAGACCACTTCCAGGCCCCAAGCCCCTGTTTCCAATAATTACAAGAACGACTCCCCTCCTACTCCCAGACAGTATCGAAACAACTTTCCCCAGCCCTCTACCCCTAGACGTCCTTATAATCCTAACTTTGTGTCAAAACCAAACCTTCAGAGAAACACCTACAATAAAAGCCAAGAAGTGAGCAAAAATAGGACGGAAGATGGAAGACCAATCTGCTTTAAATGTAACAAGCCAGGGCACGTGGCCCGTTATTGTAGGGTCAAGTTTATAAGAATCTTAGAAGAGGATCCAGCAGATACCCAAGAGAAGGTCGAAGAGAAATGCCAAATGAATGAAATATCAGAGAAATCAGGACCTCGGCTTTATGCCGATGTATGTCATAACACACAGACAAATATTCCTACCCGGAATAGATATTCCGTGTTGGAAGATTTAAACTAAGCGTCGCGCCTGAATCTGTCAATCAAAGCAAGTCGACCATAAACGGAATCAAGAAGTTGGACCCTAAATACAAATTAAAAATTAACGTGGACAAGATAGGGACTTTTGAAGCTTTGGTTGATACAGGTGCTGACCTCTCAGTGGTCGACCTCAGAACGGCCCTCGATACAGGCCATGGTATAAGTAAACTCGCAAAAATTTGTGCAGGACCCGATGGAAAAAAAATTGGACATGGTAGGAAGTATATTTTTAAATATAAAAATTGATGACGAAACATTATCACACAATTTGTGATATTGAAAACGCATTTACGGACATTAATTCTTGGGAGAGATTTCCTTAAGAAAATGAACGCAAAAATAGATTGTAAGCAAGAAACTATCAAATACGATTTGACGAATAATCATGACGAAATCAATTTTGAAATGTTGAAAATAAAGAGTGCCAAGGATTCCATTGTACCGGAATGTTCCATGAAATTGATCAAAGCATTGGTAGAAACAGAGGATGGAGAATATATTATCGAGGAGAGCAGCAAAATGTTTCAAACAAATGGACTTCGTCTAGCAAGAAGCTTGATCAATGTTATAAATAGGGAAACACACATCTGGATATCTAATCCGTATCCTCGACCGTTAAAAATAATGAAAAACCAAACATTGGCTTTTGGAAGTAGTCCAGCGAAAATAAATGTGAGTCGAGAAAGAGAGGTAGAAGAGAACAAAGAACCTAGATTCCAAATAAACGAAAATCTTTCACCAAAGGAACAGAAGGAGTTAAAACAAGTTTTAGAAAGGTATGGAGATCTTTTTTCGTCGAGATTAGGGAGAACCAATTTGGCAAAACATCGGATAGACACAGAAGACGCGAAGCCAATTAAACACAAGCCTTACCGGGTAAGTGCTAAAGAACGAGATATTATAAAAGAGCAAATTGACGAGATGCTTACAGAAGGCATAATTAGGCCATCTTCTAGCCCCTGGTCTTTTCCAGTAATATTGGTCAAGAAGCGAGATGGTAAATACAGATTTTGTGTGGACTACAGAAAACTGAATAATGTGACAGTAAAAGATGTCTATCCGATCCCTAGAATAGACGAAGTTATGGATACTCTCCAAGGATCTACACACTTCTCAGCAATAGACCTCAGATCTGGATATTGGCAAGTTGAAGTCGAAGAAAGAGACAAAGAGAAAACAGCTTTCACTACAGCACATGGATTATATGAATTCAACGTGATGCCTTTTGGACTTTGTAACGCGCCTGCTACCTTTGAGAGAAATATGGAGAATATGCTTGGAAATCTGAGATGGCAAATTTGTTTGTGTTATCTGGATGATGTTATCATATATAGCCCGGATTTTCCAACGCACCTCAAAAGACTTGAAGCTGTTTTTAGATGTTTTCGTGAATCTAATTTAAGGTTAAACGACAAAAAATGCCGATTTGCTTTTGAAGAATTGGAGATTCTCGGCTATATAACGAGCAAACATGGTATAAAACCCGCGGAACATAACATCAAAGCTGTCAGAAATTTCCCTCGGCCCAAAAAGGTCAAAGAAGTACAATCCTTTTTGGGAATGTGTTCATATTATAGAAAATTTATCAAAGACTTCTCAAAAATTGCTGACCCTTTGACCAACCTTATAAAAAAAAGTGTATCATTTACCTGGACAGAAAGACAAGAGGAAGCGTTTCAAACCCTAAAAACAGCACTATTAAGTCCACCAATTTTAGGTCACTTCAATCCAAATGCACCTACTTATGTTCATACTGATGCGTTCAACATCGGCATAGGTGCAACACTTGTCCAAGACATCGGTGGGGAAGAGAAGGTGATCTCATATTTGAGTCGTACCCTAAGTAAAGCGGAGCAAAATTATTCAACCACTGAAAAAGAATGTCTGGCCGTTGTCTGGTCAATGTCAAAATTACGACCCTACCTTTATGGAAGACACTTTAAAATAGTAACAGACCACCACGCCTTATGCTGGCTCAAAAACTTGAAGGATCCAACAGGTCGATTGGCAAGATGGGCATTGAAAATTCAAGAATATGACTTCGATATAATACATAAATCAGGAAAGAAGCATCTGGACGCCGATGGCTTATCTAGGGGACCCTTACCAGAAACTGATTGGGATGAGGATTTTGAAAGGCTATTTTTAAATCAAATAACAGACGAAGAGGATAAGTTTATCGAAAGTGTTAAGAAAAACCTTAATGGAAGCAGGCGATCAATTGCGCAAAACTTTAAAGTAGAAGATGGACGCCTCTTTAAGAAAAATCCGAACCCTGAAGGCAGGGCGTGGTTGCTTGTGGTTCCAGAGAAGAAAAAGAGAGAAATTATGAAAGAATATCACAATCATATGTCGAATGGCCATCTGGGTGTCGCCAGAACCATGTACCGAATAAAGAGTAAATACTTTTGGCCATCCATGCTAAAGGATGTCTCAGAGTTTGTTAAGACGTGTCACCTTTGCCAAAGTAGAAAAGGCTCAAACCAATTACCTTCTGGACTACTACAGCCCATTCCCCCAGCCAACTTTCCTTTCGAAAGAATTGGAATTGACTTTGTTGGTCCATTGCCATCTACGAAAAACAGGAAAAAATGGATAATCGTGCTGACGGACTACTACACTAGATATGCAGAAACAAAAGCAGTCTCGGAAGCAACAGTGAAAGAAGTTTCAAAATTTTTAGTAGAGGATATTTTTCTCCGGCACGGAGCCCCACAATATCTTATTAGTGACAGAGGCTCTCAATTTACCAGTAATTTAATGAAAGAGGTGATGAAAACGTGCAAGATTAAACATTGCTTCACAACGAGCTATCATCCCCAGACTAATGGATTGACAGAGCGGTTAAATAGAACATTGATCAATATGCTCAGTATGTATGTGAACACTGATCAGAAGAATTGGGACGAAATACTCCCATTCATCACTCACGCTTACAATACTACAATTCAGGAAACCACAGGATATTCTCCTTTTTTCCTGATGTTTGGAAGAGAACCCACGTCTCTTTTGGACGACAGGAATATCTCGGTGGACATTGACAAGGATGATTATGATGAATACATAAAACATCACTTAGACAAAATAAACAGAACAAGAAAATTTGTTATTAACAACACAATAAAGACTCAAGAAAGAATGAAAAAGAACTATGACAAGAAACACATGGAAAGAAGCTACGAACCAGGAGAATTAGTAGCAGTTTGGACACCAATTAGGAAAATAGGAAAGTGTGAGAAACTACTGAGAAAATATTTTGGCCCATATAGAATATTAAAGAAGCTGTCCAACGTAAATTACTTAATTGAACCAAAAGATAATCCTGGCCAAGACCCATTGATTGTCCATGTCTCAAGAATCAAACCCTATTTTGAAAGAATTGATGAGGTCAATCACGAGGACGTGACGACCTCTGGAGAGGGGGAAGTGTTACATCATGATTAATGGCGTATTTCTTATATTATTTTTAATATATTTGAAATTTAAATTATATATTTATTTATTTTTATATAAAATATTCTATGATATTTATTTAAAACAGATTAGATTATCATCATTTGTATTTAGGTACACGTGTGACTTCACTGCTCTCTTTGATGTGAGAAAATAAATAAATCATTCTGGAGGTTACTTAAAGTAGACTTATCTCATTATTCCCTTATATAAATTTGTAGGATGGTTGAAACACGCTCTGGTAAGATGCAAGACCCAGTACAGGAGAGAATCATGGCTGAAGAGTCTGCCAAGCCGCAACCTGGTGCAACAATATATATATATATATATATGTATATATATATATGTGGTATGGTTACGTGATGTGTTGGTGTGGCTTGTGAAAAGGCCGCTGATAAAATTATAATTAAAATTAATTTGTTTAAATCTAGAGAGAAATATATAAAGAGAAAAGAAGTAACGGTTGAAGTAACGGCCGTTGGAGCTAGCCTTGTTGTTTACCGCGCGCGTGGCCAGAGAAAGTGTCGGATGACGCTCCACGCGCATGCGTAGTGTGTTCTCCCAGCTTGCGCTTGCTGAAGCATAGTGGGGCCGCCACTCTATTGCCCATAGTATGTGTATTGAAGCTTTGTCCCAGTTCGCGCTCGCTGATGCAAAGTGTGGTCGCCACATATATATATATATATATATATATATATCTTATATATTTTTAAAATAAATAGAAATATTGGTATTCTAAAATAGAATTGTACGGAGTGGAGTTGTGCAGTCGCGGCCTTCTGTGGAAAAAAGATCAAACACTTTTACTAAGTGACGGGTTTATTTTTGAACCAAAAGTCGTCACAGTTTTTGAGCAAATCAATGTTAATAGTAATCTTGAGGCCTCTTGAATAGGTAGAGCACCTCAAAAGAAAGTAAGAAGAGAAAAGAGCAAAAACTTAAAAAAATGATAGTAATATTTACATACTGGCCAACTCACAAAAAAATCTAGCTAACTATGCAAAAAAAAACTATTTATATTTACTTCCGCGCCGTCTGGTGTTCTCGGCGTCACAGAGTTCATCTATGAAAATAAATAATTAAAATATTAATAAAAATATACAAATTGTGTAGAATATAATATTACCAAAAAATTATTTACAACATTTCCCCCCTTTGAAATATGGAGTTTAGGGTATTATGCAAAAGGTGAAAATGACAAATAAGAGAGTTATATTTAAAAAAAAATCAAGAAATAGCAAGAAAGATGTGGCATGTGATTGTCCTTGATCATAGTAGATAGGGCAAAGACAATGATAAATTAAGATGAAAAAGGAATAGCTAATATGCAAGGTATTCATATATAAAAATTAAAAAAAAAGAGTTACATTTGTAATTGACAGGTGGCAACACTAGTTTAAATATAAGCAAAAAAAATATGCATTTTTTTTTTCTTTTAACAAAGAATAGGCAAATATATTAAGAAAAATTATGCAAACAAGGAATGCTTATTTAAAATCAAGAAAATTGTGTAAATGTAATAATCATACCCAAAAAGAAAAAGAAGGTGATGTAAGAATAAAAATTTACATAAATGTGTTTAAAAGACAATTAGCAGCTGTTTATCTTTCTCAATTGTAGCAGGTTTTAATAAATTAGAACTATGGTAATAAAGGTTATCCTGATCCAAAATGGAAACACAATCGTTTATATAGGGCTCACCACTATCAAAAGTTATTAAATCTGCATTTTTGTTAATTTGATTGTTTGGCGAACTGCTTTGCATATGAGGTGTTATTTTAAAGTTGTCTGAAGGATGAAAATGTTTCAATTTGTTTGCATGTATGATTTCTGTTTGTTTCTTTTGAGGTTGGTTTGGTCTGTTAATTTCATAGGTGACTGGGGATAATTGTTTTAGTATTGTATATGGTCCATTATATTTTACAAATGCTGGCATCGCTTGGTATGTAAATTCAGCATCATTTTCTTTTTTTGTTTTTGCCATTTTGTCACAAGTTTCAGACTATCCTGTCGGCTTATTCTTATATATTTTTAAAATAAATAGAAATATTGGTATTCTAAAATAGAATTGTACGGAGTGGAGTTGTGCAGTCGCGGCCTTCTGTGGAAAAAAGATCAAACACTTTTACTAAGTGACGGGTTTATTTTTGAACCAAAAGTCGTCACAGTTTTTGAGCAAATCAATGTTAATAGTAATCTTGAGGCCTCTTGAATAGGTAGAGCACCTCAAAAGAAAGTAAGAAGAGAAAAGAGCAAAAACTTAAAAAAATGATAGTAATATTTACATACTGGCCAACTCACAAAAAAATCTAGCTAACTATGCAAAAAAAAACTATATTTACTTCCGCGCCGTCTGGTGTTCTCGGCGTCACAGAGTTCATCTATGAAAATAAATAATTAAAATATTAATAAAAATATACAAATTGTGTAGAATATAATATTACCAAAAAATTATTTACAACATATATATATAAGCATGGGGCGCTTCTCCCGTCAAAATAAACGCCAAAACCTGACGCCATTTATTGACCGTCGCCGCAACTAACGGCCTCAGGTCGGTGACAAAGCCACAACACCAGTTTGGCAAACTGAGAAGCGTCCACCTAGAGACCATGGTTTCGGGCTAATGGCCCTCGTCAGTCTAGGACGAACTTGATACCATGAGATCCACACGGGATCTAATGGAATCTTCGCAATCTATCAAAGATGTGTTTTGCTGGCAAGGTGGCTTGGTCAATTCTATGGCTAGAAAATAGATGTAAAATTTGCCGGGAGGAAATTGATTCATAGAAGCATACAGCTCCTCTCCCGTCAAAATAAACGCCAAAACCTGACGCCATCTATTGACCGTCGCCGCAACTAGCGGCCTCGGGTCGGTGACAAAGCCACAACACCAGCATTGGCAAACTGAGAAGCGTCCAAAATCCAAAACACCTCTTTGGTAGATTGCGAAGATTCCATTAGATCCTGTGTACATCTCATGGAATAAAGTCCGCCCTAGACTGACGAGGGCCATTAGCCTGAAACCATGGTCTCTAGGTGGACGCTTCTCAGTTTGCCAAAGCTGGTGTTGTGGCTTTGTCACCGACCTGAGGCCGTTAGTTGCGGCGACGGTCAATAGATGGCGTCAGGTTTTGGCGTTTATTTTGACGGGAGAGGCGCCCTATGCTTCTATGGATCAATTTCCTCCCGGCAAATTTTCCATCTATATATATATATACAAGTATATACTTGTATATAGCAAGAATGAGTAGAATGTTGATAAATGATGACTGATGTTTATTCTCATGTAAAACAAAATATTCAATATGAAATATTGAATTAAAAAATACATTTTCCACACAATGAAATATTTTGCTTACCTCAATTATTAGCATATCCTATATAATCATCCTCATATATAGAGTCTTGAATCATAATTACTTTATATAAAATCTGCTTTGCAGAGAAACCTTACCCTTAACATAAATTAGAATGGGCAAAGAGCCCACAACACCTATAATTTCATTGTACTTACCTTACATATTAGATTTTTAAGAGCTTTTTCATACTTCTATGAATACATTTTCTTCATGTCTATTTGCCAATAATCATACTTAAAAAAGTTCTTAAAATAAAATCTCATAGTTAAACAAACATTTATCTTGGCTGTTTCCTGCGCGAATTTACTTCCTAACTCGCAATTCTCTCCAACCGACTTCTATCTAACTAACTTCTTTCTAACTGAATTCTCTCCTTATTTTTTTTAAAAAGCGTGACCCGATTTATTTTTCAATTTTTATTAATTTGGCTCTGACTGTCTATGATTATTTCTTACTGTAAAATATTCATAGATAAAATTAAAATTAGAAAATATAAGTATTAAATGAATATAAATTCTAAAATAAATATTTCAACACCATAAAAAATTCACCTTTTTTCTACCTCACCTTCACCACTGCCAAACATCATTCCCTTTTTTAGGCGACAGAACGATTCTCTCTCTATCACTCTTTCTCTCACTATTTTTCTTGATCAGTTTCCACTAGCCATTTCCAAATCCCTCTGATAGGACAACCCATATGGAATACCCTCAGCATACTGTAAATGTACCAATCACATAATGTCGTATTGCATTGCAGTACCAGAAGAGTCTATCCTGAGGCCACTCATACAGACTATCCAATTATTTCACGCCACAAGTCAATTCACTTCTTAATACTAATTGCAATATTAATATATTCATATGAACACCCAAATTTATCTTTGCCTTTTTCATTTTATTATTTTAAATTTATTTTTACACATTGGACTCAACTATTTTTTATTAATTATAATATGTCAATACCTTCTTTTTATTGTTAATCATTAGCATAAGCTAGCGCAAGGCATACAAAATATTATTATTCCACTATTCCATTATTATTATAATTTTATCAATTATAACCAGAATTACAAACCAATTTATACCCACAAATTATTCACCCCATTGTATATAAGTACCTTATGCTTTCTTTTGCACTCGCCATAAGATAATTTTCATCACCATGACCATAAACTGTAATAATAAATTTCAATATACCCAATATTTTGATATGTACCTTAATTATACATAGTGTAACAGTTCCAAAATATAAATACAATTCAATGGCCATCATGTAAACAAGAAATGTAATTTTATTGAGAGTCCAACACACTTAAGACCAGAGGGAATCCTATTTCAGAAGTGGTTAGTTTGTTTTACTCTCGCCCCTCACCGACAAACAGCCGGATAAAGAGAGAACATCTCTCCCTCTCATGTAGATCATACCCTCCTGGACCTTGTCCGCATCTACGGCGCTGGCCTCTCTCTCTCTCTCTCTCTCTCTCTCTGAGGTGACACCCAACCTCCTTCGTCCTTTTGACGCCTGAAACCACTGTGGCCCCATGACTTAATCAAGCTGCCTACCATAACATACTAGTATATAAACAATACATTTTAAAAGGGAGAGGTGCCTCTTTTTATGCTTAAATACCATCTACCTGCACCTTTATGTTGTATTTTGGACTGAAAATAGGTCCTGCTACTTTATCAGATTAAACATCATTTTGGAAAATTCGACTGATTTCATAATTCATCTCGTAGGATGTTATGAAATTGAAGTCGCCCTTGTACTGATGAGGACCTTATATCGAAACCATGGTATACAGGTTGGCTTTTGTCTGAATTTTCAAAACTAATGTCGTTAAATATTCTTAATCGCCACCACTAAACGTTCTGTACGGGGGTTGTGAATAAAATGTATTGTTTTAAATATATTTTAAAGGGAGAGGTGGTTTTGGTACTTGATTTGGTACTTAAAAATTGCAATCAATATAATATACAAACGACAAAGAAGGGTGCGGCACCCAGAAAGGTCGAAAAAGAGGTTATTGACATTGTCCAAGAAGCTCAGGGATGACGTAAACATATCGTTCATGCCAGACCTTTATTGAACAACAATTTCCGCCCTATCTGACACAGATATATAGGGAAAAGATGAGACAGTAGCATTAGGTCGCCATGCTACCCTAATGATAAGTATTTCAGGACTCCTCATAGTCCAATCTCACCTTCCCGGATTCTACCCCCTTTAAACTGAAGTAGCCATGTATCTACTCCGGTGGGCTTCATTTTTGCTCAGACTAGAGCGCTTCCACTCTGACCCAAGATTGTAAGTTGAAAGAGGATCTGATGTCGGCTCCACACATTACTACACTGGAGCCGACAGGATGACCATTCGAAAACAATCCCACAAGACAGGGAAACCAAGGAGAAGAGTGGCGTTAACCCGTTCAGAAGATCCAGACTTTTGTATCGACAACGAGACAATCCTTCAGGCGACATGCCAGTCTAGCTACAGACGCTACAAGCGTCCCACAAGACATACGTCAAGCCCATTCACGTTAGCAGAAAGATAACCCTAGATCAAGGTTACTGACAACTTACATCAGATGTGAATTTTTAAAATTTTCATATTTTATTCTGGGACTCACAACTTGATTCTCACCTTTATTTGTAATTTTTTCCTTTTTAAAATATAATTCCAATTCAATTTTAAATATTCTCCTAAACTAATTTACCTCAATTTTAAATTTTGTAAAAATAAATTTGTCGATCCTATAATCCGTTGCTTCAATTTCACCAATAATAAATATATGTCGAATCCTTTCGTTGTGGAATCTAGTCGACTTAATCTATGGTGTGCGATCCTGTCGACTCTCGCTTTACTGTGTTAACCGAGAAGAAGAGTCAGGATGTGGAGAGTTTTCTAGTAACTCTCTGCACCTTGGAAGTTTTTTAACAGTTCTCACAGAGTACAGGCAGTCGTAGTCGAGGCAGAGTAGAAGACTTGGGAATGTCCATACCCAAAAAACGAAGAGACACATTTGTACTAGGAAAGTTCCGTGAACAGATAAAAGTCGAGCTAGGAGCGAAAAATGGAGATTTAAGAGTTCTTAAACGACCATCTACATGGTCGATGAGGTGGACCTTGAACACAACTGACGATGGCTCCCGCTGATGGCGAAGTAACTATTTATTTCTGCGAATTGACAGCTTTATATATCTTTGTCGAGAGGAAGTATTGGATAACATCAACGCAACAAGGGCGTGGATCGGAAGAGATCATTGTACACTGGCAACGCCCTGACATCTCCTAGGCCTCGTTCGGACTTCTATCTCAATCTCTTGCTTTAGCTCAACTCTTAATCTATTACATAGTTTTATTTATTTATCATCAGTTTGTACAAAGTACATTACATATGATGTAATGACACATGTCAATCATGCGTATAATTATTTACAGAAGTGTTTATTATACAACATGAAAATCTTGTTATATTATGGGATTGTTGGTTTAAATGACCATATATATATATATATATATATATAATAATAAATAGTTATTTAATTTTATAGTCCAGTTTTGTATTAAAATTATCTTCACTATTATGATCATTTAAATACAAATTATAAAATTTGTAAAATGTTATTAATTTGTAGATAGAGAGAGAAAAAAAAAAATCCTTTACTTCTTTTACATCCTCAAGTTAATTATATGTTTATAATTAATAACAATAAAAAAAATTAACAAAGTAACGTCTATTACATCGGCTTTTACACGTCATTCAGACATACTCTAATCCTATATATAGAATAATCGAAGAGATAATATATATAATAGTTAGAAAAAAGAGAGAAAGACAGAACCATGCACTTTTAATCAAACTAATAATAAGGGAAAAAAAAAGGAGTTTTATAAAGAAGGTAGATAAGATTGTTAGTATATATATATATATTTTTTTATGATTTTATGTTTTATCCTTTTTTTTTTTTTTAAAGATTTTTAAAGGTTTTTTTATTTTATAATATGATTATAAATAGTTGTATTTAGTAATATATCTATAGTATGAATTAACATTTGTTATAAGTTTGGATATTATGTTTTGAAACCCTAATGGTAGACCAGACATACACAAAAAACTTTAAATTGAAATAAATTGGAAAAAGAGATCTGCTGGAACGGGGATCATCAGATAAAATTCCAGCGACATTTCAACCCCTCCTTTATTATGTCATAGATCTCTTTTAAACCGTATTTTATGTGTTAATATTAAGTTGTTTCAGTGAAATATTTAAATGAACATATAACAGATACAAGTGTTAACAAATTCAAACTGTAAACCTACCTTGACCGCTGCGTCCTCCATTGTGTATATCTATTTCTGGCTAGCACATGTCGCGGGAGGGGAATGTCCCCCCTCATTTCAAATTTAGACCATTTCTTCAGAATTTTTTTGAACAACAAGAAAATTAAAGAAGATAGGAAAAATAGTTAAAGGAAGAAAGCTAAGTTTTATAATCTTTACAGATAGTTATATCAAAATAACTGATTTAACACTTAATCATCTTTTAATATTCCTTTAAAAAGGCAAATTATAAGAGTTTAATAAAGCTATTAATTGTGCAAATTCATCTTTATTTAACTTCCATTTTCCTCCCCAGAAATTGGAGATTAAACAAAAATGAAATATATACTTTAACACTTTAAAAATCTTGTGAAAAAATCTTTTAATCAGTTATTTAATAAAAGTTTAATTAACTGTTAAAGATTATAAATTTGTTTTAGTTAATATTAAGAGAAATTATAGAAAGTTGATTTCATAAATGGATATTTCCATTTATTTTTTTTTAAATATTTTATAATTGATATACTGTTGAAATATTTTACTTGTTTGATACTAAATTTGTTTTTAATAAATTCCATGTTTAAATTTTTAACATCTTCTATGAAATTATCTAATATATTATTTATTCTATAAAATCTTAGAAACTGACCATAATATATACCTTTACAGCAATTTAATGATATATTAGAATTCATATTACAGTATTTTATAATATTGAAATTATAATTACTCTTTTTATTATAAACTCTAACAGCACTATTTGTAAGGTCTATATTCAAGTCTAAAAAGTTAACTTTTTTGTTTCTATAAATTTTTTCATTGTTCTTAAGTTTCAAGTATTTAGGATATATTTCAGGTATTAATTTTTTAAACAGTGGATTATTAAATATTATTATGTCATCTACATATCGGAATATTTGCCAATTAATATTATTTTGTAGAAAGTATTCTCTTTCGTACCAGAACAATATTAAATTTGCTAGTAACGGACTAGAAGAAGTACCCATGGGAACGCCTTCTGATTGAATATATATTTTATTTTTAAATTCTATATAGTTAAAATTTAAAAATGTTTCCAGTAGAGTTTTTGCTGTTTTAAGATCTAATTTAAATGTTTTATATCTGTTATGAATAATTTTAATGTAGAAAGTTTTGTCATTAATTAATTCATTAAATAAATTGGTTATTTTATTATTTAGATCTCTTAAATTTATTTTAGAATATAGGTCCTCAAAGTCAAATGTGTGTACTGTTTCAATGTTTGTCCAATTGTTCATTATTAATGAACAATTTAATGAACAATTTAATGAACAATTGGACAAACATTGAAACAGTACACACATTTGACTTTGAGGACCTATATTCTAAAATAAATTTAAGAGATCTAAATAATAAAATAACCAATTTATTTAATGAATTAATTAATGACAAAACTTTCTACATTAAAATTATTCATAACAGATATAAAACATTTAAATTAGATCTTAAAACAGCAAAAACTCTACTGGAAACATTTTTAAATTTTAACTATATAGAATTTAAAAATAAAATATATATTCAATCAGAAGGCGTTCCCATGGGTACTTCTTCTAGTCCGTTACTAGCAAATTTAATATTGTTCTGGTACGAAAGAGAATACTTTCTACAAAATAATATTAATTGGCAAATATTCCGATATGTAGATGACATAATAATATTTAATAATCCACTGTTTAAAAAATTAATACCTGAAATATATCCTAAATACTTGAAACTTAAGAACAATGAAAAAATTTATAGAAACAAAAAAGTTAACTTTTTAGACTTGAATATAGACCTTACAAATAGTGCTGTTAGAGTTTATAATAAAAAGAGTAATTATAATTTCAATATTATAAAATACTGTAATATGAATTCTAATATATCATTAAATTGCTGTAAAGGTATATATTATGGTCAGTTTCTAAGATTTTATAGAATAAATAATATATTAGATAATTTCATAGAAGATGTTAAAAATTTAAACATGGAATTTATTAAAAACAAATTTAGTATCAAACAAGTAAAATATTTCAACAGTATATCAATTATAAAATATTTAAAAAAAAATAAATGGAAATATCCATTTATGAAATCAACTTTCTATAATTTCTCTTAATATTAACTAAAACAAATTTATAATCTTTAACAGTTAATTAAACTTTTATTAAATAACTGATTAAAAGATTTTTTCACAAGATTTTTAAAGTGTTAAAGTATATATTTCATTTTTGTTTAATCTCCAATTTCTGGGGAGGAAAATGGAAGTTAAATAAAGATGAATTTGCACAATTAATAGCTTTATTAAACTCTTATAATTTGCCTTTTTAAAGGAATATTAAAAGATGATTAAGTGTTAAATCAGTTATTTTGATATAACTATCTGTAAAGATTATAAAACTTAGCTTTCTTCCTTTAACTATTTTTCCTATCTTCTTTAATTTTCTTGTTGTTCAAAAAAATTCTGAAGAAATGGTCTAAATTTGAAATGAGGGGGGACATTCCCCTCCCGCGACATGTGCCAGCCAGAAATAGATATACACAATGGAGGACGCAGCGGTCAAGGTAGGTTTACAGTTTGAATTTGTTAACACTTGTATCTGTTATATGTTCATTTAAATATTTCACTGAAACAACTTAATATTAACACATAAAATACGGTTTAAAAGAGATCTATGACATAATAAAGGAGGGGTTGAAATGTCGCTGGAATTTTATCTGATGATCCCCGTTCCAGCAGATCTCTTTTTCCAATTTATTTCAATTTAAAGTTTTTTGTGTATGTCTGGTCTACCATTAGGGTTTCAAAACATAATATCCAAACTTATAACAAATGTTAATTCATACTATAGATATATTACTAAATACAACTATTTATAATCATATTATAAAATAAAAAAACCTTTAAAAATCTTTAAAAAAAAAAAAAAAGGATAAAACATAAAATCATAAAAAAATATATATATATATACTAACAATCTTATCTACCTTCTTTATAAAACTCCTTTTTTTTTTCCCTTATTATTAGTTTGATTAAAAGTGCATGGTTCTGTCTTTCTCTCTTTTTTCTAACTATTATATATATTATCTCTTCGATTATTCTATATATAGGATTAGAGTATGTCTGAATGACGTGTAAAAGCCGATGTAATAGACGTTACTTTGTTAATTTTTTTTTATTGTTATTAATTATAAACATATAATTAACTTGAGGATGTAAAAGAAGTAAAGGATTTTTTTTTTTTCTCTCTCTATCTACAAATTAATAACATTTTACAAATTTTATAATTTGTATTTAAATGATCATAATAGTGAAGATAATTTTAATACAAAACTGGACTATAAAATTAAATAACTATTTATTATTATAATTAATTTAGATTTAGCTTGCTAATCTAATCAAATCTAACTGATATAAGTTATCATTATTATCAGTTTGCTCCTTAAATTTTTTAAAATTAGAATCACTGTTATAATTTTATTTTATAGTTTCTACACTATATATATATATATATATATATATATATAACAAATAGGGCATATCCTTATCACTAACATGAGCGTTTTCTAGATGGCAAAGCGCCATCTAGTGGAACAAAAATCAACTAAACGTTGATTTAGCCTGTTCCCTGAAATCTGGCCAACTCATTTTCTTTATAAATTAAAAAAAGCCAACCACGAACGCGTTTCGGGCTGTTGGCCCTCGTCAGCGTGGTGCAGGCTTTTGGTCCCAGAGGCGTCTTCAGAAATCAAGAAATGGGTAGTTAAGGCCAAACTTGCGTTTGATGGGCGGTGTAATGTTTCGCCTTTGTGCTTTGAAAGTTAATTCTCCACAGATGTAACAGAAGGTATTTGGATTATTCACGCAACACCTTGGCCTAATGGCACCTTCTTGTTTTCCTGACCTATAAAAACAATTTGACATTATAAGAAAAGGGAAATAAACCTAATTAGAATTGCAAAATTTAAATAATTAATAAAATAATGGGTTTTTTTTTCGTAGAGATTAAATTTGTTAACTCCACTACAACGCTACTAAACAAATAATTGGTTTATGTATGACTTGTTCAATCAAGAATAAAACCACAGTAAATCTATCACCACTAAATAATGTAATGAGGTTAAAGAAAATATCTTTGGTAACATTGTTTGCATTTATTACTGCGTGTTTATCCCAATACAGAAAAATGGTTGTCATTAAGAAACCTTGTTTGATAGAATAAAAACCGTATATTTTGAATCAGCACGAAAAGGTCACATTAAGATCAGATATTGTTTCTTTTGGGGAAAATAAAAACTTTTTTTTGTAGACCAATGTTATTTGCATGTATAAAACAATATCTCTCTAGACCTTCAAGTCTCTCTCAGAGAGGAATCTTATTTTCCACTAAATTATATTATTAAAGGCTTTCTGTCAGTGTGTTTGTGTGGGTATAGCATAAGTGTTATGCCATTGCTAATTGAATAAAATAATTCATGTAGATACATAGACACTTTATTTTAGCACAACAATGATATTACAACAAATATAATACAAGAGTACACAAACTACAACTACTACATATCAAATATAATTTATGGCAACCCAAATATATATAGTTTCATATAAATATATTTTTTTTTTTTCACATACTGTTTATTTTCAATATTTTCCATTTAACATTTTGGTCACTTATTTAAGTAAATAATATATATTAGCATTTATATATAGTATCCATAAACATGCAAAAAAATATTATTATTATTATCATACCATCCTTATAAAATACATGGTAATCCAAATGTGTTTCAGTTAATGTTTTATGAAAACTATATATCACATACGATAAGATTTATGCCCAACTACATATCGCCGCCCATCAGCGCATTCTTATAAGGCAATAGCACGCTTAGCTACACCAAGCCGCCACCCTGGGCATTGTTACAAGGCTACGGCACGCTTAGCTATACCACTACGCCACCCAGTGCATTGTTATAAGGCTACAGTGCCCTTTGCTACACCACACCACCACCCATTATATTTGTTATTAGGCCACTGCGTGCTTAGCTATACTCGTACCTGGTACCATCCAGAGCATTATAATATCCCTTGTTATGAGCCAACGGCGAAAGAAGTCCGCTAATGCTAAAAGCCACAACTTTTTTGTATTTTTTACATTTTAGAAAATTGTAGCTCATAAATATATTACAATATTCTTTCTTTTTGAAATTACAGGTTTTCTTAGATGGGTTCCCTCCATTGGATCATGTATCGAATACTTCGCGTTTTGAAATGTTTGTTTTGAACATTCGAATGGCATGTATAGGTCATATATATATGAAAAGACAATAGAAAAAATAAAAAATAAGTGGGTCAGGTGTTGATATTAAAAATAAAGAAAGCATATCCTGACCAGGAGCACTTGTCCTTTACAGAAGGCAGAGAGCCTTCTGGTGGAACAGAAATCAACTAAACATTGATTTAGCCTGTTCCCTGATATTTGGCCAACCCAATTTTTTGATAAATCAAAGAATATTAAGAAATGGTACAGCCTACTCCACACTGACGAGCGCCAACAGCGCGAAAAGCGTTCGTGGATGGCCTTTCTTTACTTATCAAGAAATTGGGTTGGCCAAATATCAGGGAACAGGCAAAATCAATGTTTAGTTGATTTATGTTCCACCAGATGGCTTTCTGCCGCCTTTTGTAAAGCACATTTGCTCCTGGTCAGGATATGCTTTCTTTATTTTTAATATCAACACCTGACCCATTTTTTATTTTTTCCTATTGTTTTCTCATGTGTTAAGCGTATTTACGCATATTTGGCCTCAAATACCCATTTGTTGGTTTCTCAAGAAGCCTCTGGTACCAAAATTCTTTTTGGCCACAGTGGCACAGCTTACTCCACGTTGACGAGCGCCAACAGCGCGAAACGCGTTCGTGGATAGCCTTTCTTGATTTATCAAGAAATTGGGTTGGCCAAATATCAGGGAACAGGCTAAATCAATTTTTAGTTGATTTCTGTTATACCAGATGGCGCTCTGCCTTCTGTAAAGCACATGTTCTCTTGGTCAGGATATGCCTTTTTTATTTTTGATTTATATATATAAACAATAAAAAAATAAAAAATAAGTGGGTCAGGTGTTGATATTAAAAACAAAGTAGGCCTATCCTGACCAGGAGCACATGTGCTTTACAGAAGGCAGAGCGCCATCTGGTGGAACAGAAATCAACTATCCATTGATTTAACCTGTTCCCTGGTTTTTGGCCAACCCAATTTCTTGATAAATCAAGAAAAACCATCCACGAACGCGTTTCGCGCTGTTGGCGCTCGTCAGCGTGGAGTAGGCTATACCACTGCGACCAAAAGATATTTTAATATCAACACCTGACCCACTTATTTTTCTTTTTTTTTCTATTGTTTTTCCATTGTTAAGCGTATTTACGCAAGTTTGGCCTTAAATACCCATTTCTTGGTTTTTCGGGAAGCTACAGGGACCAAAAATATTTTTTGGTCGCAGTGGCACAGCCTACTCCACGCTGACGAGCGCCAACGGCGCGAAACGCGTTCGTGGATGGCTTTTCTTGATTTATCAAGAAATTGGGTTGGCCAAATATCAGGGAACAGGTTAAATCAATGAATAATTGATTTCTGTTCCACCAGATGGCGCTCTGCCTTCTGAAAAGCACATGTGCTCCTGGTCAGGATATGCCTACTTTGTTTTTAATATATATATATGTTATGGGAAAGATATTGATAAGCAATGTTGTTTTAGACAGTGTTTTCAAAAGGGGGGAACGTATGGAATGTTGGGGTGAAAATAGCGACGTATTTGTGTATCGAACCCAAAGTCTTCTCTCGCGTCGAGTGCTCTCTCATTCACCAGAAACATAGGCACTGAGTGGCGGCGTGGTATATCTAAACCTGCCGTAAACGTATAGCAATGCGCTGGGTGGCTGCGATGTGTAATTGGCTCAAAAATTCCGTTTGTTAAATTTAGATATAAATAACAGATCACATATATATTTTAGTCTTTCAGCATAATACATATTTTGTTTTAGCTATGGCGCTGTGTTTTTATGTCTCAAAATGATTCACGAAACATTTTCCCGAAAATAACGCGTCTTTTAATTGCCTAAAAATCTAAAATAAAATTTAAAAATACATATTATAGATACATAGATATTTAGATTGCACAAAATTCATTCTTTAGCATAAAAAGTAAATATAGCAAAATTATACGCAGAAGAAGTAATAAAATTTCAGTTGATGCAGAGCAGGAGCATGCTTCATGCTTTATATTTTCAAACATAGTAGGTGAACAGAAGTAACAGGAGATTCCCATCCCTGTCATGGGACGGAGTCTCTTGAATCTTTTTGTAGCCTGACTTTTAGAAGTTCCACTGTCGCCTTTTGAAATGAATATAAAATATTGATTTCATTTTATTAATTTAATTCATAAAATAATTTCGACTGGCATTATATTCAAGAATGTCAATCAAATATTTTTATTTGCAAGAGTGGAAAGTTTGTTTGTTACAAAGAGTTATACGTTTGAAAAATTGGTTATAACAAATTTCACCTATAATTAGAAAAATATTATACAGATCTTACTATGATGCATTAGCGCGCCATCTTTTATAAGAATTTTTTACTATTTTTGACCCGTATGATTATTTTTTGAAAATAATTCAATTTTCTACTACACTTATTACTGCAATAATAAATTGGTCCTCCCAATATTTCATCAGTGCAGTAAGGGTATTATAAAATTGATTTATTTTAAAAAATAACCATACGTGTCAAAAATAGTTTGAATATTTTATATAGGTCTTATAGTTCTCTGATGTAAAATATCTCGAAAAATGTTGATGAAGTTGTATAATGCTTATTTTCGTTGATGCTCATTTTTATTTGGCACTTAGATATTGTAACTTGCGGTGGGTATTGATCTATAAATAGAATGTTATAAATATAATGGAGCGGTAGAAATTATTTATACAATATCAAAGTATTTTGTAGCGTATAAATATAAAATTTTAATTCAATAAACAATGTAAAAACTGGTCACTTTAGGAAAGCAAACTGCTTTAGAGAAGTATTTTATAATGAATAGCGATCGATAGTGTCAAGAGAAATACGTATTCACTATAAAGGGTGATTACCTTATAGAGGGTCGTATTAGAGAGGTTAATTTTGGAGTAGAATTTTATCCCGTCGTTATATATATATATTTAACCGATATTTTATAAATAGTCTTAAAGTAAGTGCACTTACCGTAACTTAGTTAGTAATATAAATTTCTCTCTTAATACTCAATAATTTTGTAAAAAAAAAAATAATAATAACACTCGTATAAAAAGATATTTCAAAAAGTACGCAAGCAACTTGAAAAAAAAAATGAAGAACGCTTATTGGTCGCTTAATTGGCATGGTGTTGTTACTTCGCCTCGTATTTACTTTGCGTAAAAAAAAGTTCTTCAAATGAAAAAAATAAATATCCAAAATACTTATTAAAATATAGCCGAAAATTTTGCTCAGGTTTATAAAAAGCGACATGCAAAATTTGGTACCAATTGGTTCAGTAGTTTTGAGTTTATCGCGAAACAGACAACAGACATTGACTTTTATATATACAAGTATAACTTGTATAAGAAGATATACTTAGCCTAGCCATAAATATTGTTACAAAACCAAATCAGTGATAAAAATTTTAATTTGACCGCGTTAAGTATTTAAAATACAGTAGTTGTTATTTGAATATCTCGTGCACACGTGCTTAGAAAAAAAATCGAAATATATTTGTTTTTTGATAATGGGTTTGGGTATTAAAGAAACCCGTATAGCTGTAATAGCCTTTAACAAGGTAGGCCAAAATCTTTCACCCTTTTTAAACGTTTACAAAATTTGAATATTACGCGTCAATTTGTTTATCGAACCATTGAAAGGTTCAACAAGGCTGGCACTATTAATGACCTTGAAAGATCTGGTCGACCGCGCGTGCAACGGACGCAAGCAGCTATAAAAGCCATTCGCGAAAGAATTCGTCGAAATTCACGCCGCAAACAAAAGATCTTAGCAAAGCAGATGAATTTAGCTCCAAGAACCGTTTCCAAGATAATCAATGAAGACCTTGGACTGAGAGCTTTCAAACGACGCACAGGTCATTTGATAACCTCTGCTCTTAGAGACATTAGAAGGGTAAGATCAAAATTATTGTTGGCGCGGCATGATGGTCGGTGGCATGAGAGAATCCTTTTCATAGACGAGAAAATTTTCACCGTCGAAAAAATTATTAATCGTCAAATTGGTAGGATATATGCTCGTAGCTCTCTAGAAGCTTCTTTGAAAGTCAGGAAACTTGAAAAAAGTCACCATTTTTCTTCTGTCATGGTTTGGTGGGTAGGTAGCTACCAAGTTGTAACAGATCTCCACTTCTGTGCCAAAGGGGTAAAAACTACAGCTAAAAACTATCAAGAAGATATTTAGAAACAAATAGTAAAGCCTCTGAATACAAACATGATTAATGGAGAATATTGGATATTTCAACAAGATTCAGCTCCTGCTTACAAAGCTAAGTCAACTCAACAATGGTTGGAGACGAATGTTCAGGAGTTCATAAAAGCCAATGAATGGCCCTCTGGAAGCCCTAATTTAAACCCCTTGATTACAGCTTGTGGGCATATTTAGAGGAGAAGGTGTGCTCTAAAAGTTATCATAATTTGGATAAATTAAAATCAGCATTGGTGAGAGCAATGAAAGAAATACCCTTAGAAAAGGTGCGTGCCGCCATAGATCAGTGGCCCGAACGTTTGAGATCCTGTGTCAAAAATAAGAAAGGATATTTTGAATGATTGTATATATTTAAAATATATGTCCTATTGGCTAATAAAATATGTATTTATATCCCATTAGTTTTTGTTCTTAATCAGTTATTTTATAAAATTGTTCGTAACAGAATTTATGGCTAGACTGTGTATATAAATTATTGGATTTTTATAAGCATCAAAACTCTTGGTTATCTGATTTATGTTTTATCATATTTTTGTGATCTTAACTCCTGAAATTATTTGACATTTGTCATATATATATCATTTATTTGCAAGCTCAATTTAAGCTCCCTTTAGTGTTTCATATATGAGAATGATCAAAGAAACTCTCGTCAAAAAACATAAAACTTCCTTATCATAATTACATTATATATCAATAAAAATATTCTGCTTTAATATAAAACTAGTCATTTGTATGAGATATTTCTGGAACTTGGGAAAAAGGTTTTTATATCAAACATTCACAGGTTTGTTAAATAGTTATACCTTTAAATTTTAAATAGAGCTCATAGATATTTTATTTAAGAAATAAATGAAACAAAAGTTTCATTTCTATTCAACACTCTTAGAATTCATTTTTATGAATAATATCTCGAAAGTACATCCTCTTAAAAGTATAACTACTCTAAAATTCACACGAACACAACTGTATCACGCACAGAGACACTGGGGATAAAGGGAACCTGAGCTAGGAGAGCATGTTACTGTCTCAGCAGAGACAGGAACTCCTCGCGGGTCTTCGGATCCTCGCGGAAATGCCCCAGCATGTGGCTGGTGACAGTCCGACTGCTGATCTTCTGGACGCCCCGCATGACCATGCACAGGTGGCTGCACGAAAACTTCGTCTTGGATCGCTGCAGATTCTCATCAAGGATCATATATTTGAAAAAGTATATATAAGTTGATAACCTCTGATGAAGAGAGAGCCCAGTGTTCAAAATCTTACGTTTATCTGAAGCAATCTAATAAAAGAACCTTGTTGCTGTACATCCTTTGTCAAATGTCGATACACAAACCTTCTTTTTTCTAAACTATATGAGCAGAATGATCATTAAATACAATCGTTTTATCGGTCTGATCGATAGATAAAATTTGCGACACCGTCTTTTCAATCTAGCAGACTCGTGTTGGTGACAAAGGTCACAGCACCAGCTTTGGAAAGCCAGAACAGCAGCCCCGACGCCGTGTTTTAATGAAAATAAATATTGAAATTTTGCATAGAAAAATGTATAACTGATAGGGGAATAGGAGCCTTTTTAGATCACAATTTCCTCCCGATAAAATTCCATCTATAAAAAATGGCTCTCATAAGTTTAGGAAGGGCTTTGAGTTTCCTGAGATATACAATTGATTGATGAACTTAGCGATTTGACAAAGAGGTGTCAGTTAGTAAATAGCCAAATACTATTAATATTGCGGTTGGGTATTTTTAAAATTAACAGATAATATTTTACATATTTTTAAATAGCATCTTTCTCTTTTTTCCCTTTTCACTCATATAAATTTTGGTAATTGTCTTGATAAAGGATAATAGGTAAAAATTATGAGATTAAAATAATAAATTGACCCATTTCTGCGCGTTTTTTTATATCAATTAGATTTCAAATTTTCACATTACTTAAAAATTTATCTTTATGACTGACTGTAGTTATTTCTATTAATTAAATTATATTTATATAATATTTTGACCCTTTAATCGCTTTCCTATTCTCTAATTCCCTTTCTCAAATTTAAATAATGAATAGAAATAGAAAAAAAGCACGAGCAATTTCTCTGTGAGAAAAGACACAATTAACTATATTTGTAATATCTATAAAAGTTGAATATTTGCTCAAATATATATATTTAATTCAGTTTGTTTTTAATAAATAGTAATTTTTTGTTGTTGGTGGTGGTGATGCAGATTTTAACTCGTAGATCCAATTCGGAGTTGAGAATTGAAATATTTGTAATGATTGTTTAGGAATTCAAAGTAGTAACAAATGACAATTTCCAGGTTACTATCATAAGCCTCCTTGGAAATTTATGCAAATCGCTATCAGAAGATGTTTTAAAAAAAACTTATAACAAAAACATCTACGCACCAAGCAGTTGTCCGATTTATAAGCAAATATGTATACAAAGACATTTCGACAAAACATGCAAATGATTGAAATTTGGTGGTCTATTTATGAAAAGCAAGAGCTCAGGCGCATCTATCTGAACTGCGCATCCAGCACGAGTTTTCTAGACTTAATATTCGGCGCGGCACGAACTAATTCTCAAAATGTCCGCTTAAATTTTTTGCAGTAAGTCTATTTTTACTGTATTAATGTCTCGCCGAAATATTCTTGCTCATTACGAACATATGTAAGAGTTTGAAAGAGGTCGTACCATTAAATCGAAAGAGGCTGGTTGGTCAAATCGACTAATATCCGCCTCCATGTCTTCACTTTTAGTGTATGCCATTTTGATTCCATTTTGTATTTCACAAAATAATACTTTCAGTTTATCTACTTTGTTCGTTAAGTAATTTTGTCAGATATTGAATCCAGTTTATTGAAGACTTGGCTGTCACACTTTTCAAGGTAATTGGGAAAGTTACATTTTCGTAAACTTCTTTTAGTAATCCATTTTACCATAATACTTCAGAAATTCATTCATATATTGAAATAAGTTCTGCTTCACATATAGACAAGGCTACTAAATATGGCTTCCTACTTCTCCAGTTTATTAAGTTATCGTCAAGTTTGACTGTATAGCCCGAGTAGGATTTTGCGTCTCGGGTTGTGCACCAGCTCGCATCAGTATTTATTGTGATATTCGTTTTCTGTTGGGTCATATGCCAACATTATATTTATTATTACCTTCAGATACCTATTTAACTCCTGTTAAGTGTACTTCTTTCGGATCATTACTATACTGAGATAAATTGCTGACGTTGAAGGATATGTCCTTCATTGTGTAAAATTGTGTACATTCTCAATACTCTGTTGACCCAATACTAAATAAAAGTTTGTCACGCAAAATTCATGAGTGATGGAAAATGTCTTATTAGAGTTTTGAGTTCTGTTTGAAAATGTGAGTTCTCTAAATTTATTAGTTGAACATATAATCTCTTTCGAACATATTCTTTAGAATTATCAAGGTAAAACTTCAATGAACTTAGGTTTGCCTCAAAGATTTTGAATTAATTTTTAACAGAAGACCAAACACCTGTAAAATTGCAGTATAATTTCTAAAATATTTATCAATAAACCTTTTATTTGTATTATAGGGATATGGCACTTTATCTCTTAAATATGTAATGGAAAAATTTAGCGGCGTGAGAGTAGTTACATTTTTACGTTGACGCATTTTTAGGTTTGATTATTCTTATAATTTTCTTCCTCATGTGTATGTGTTAAAGTTCTATATAGTTTATTATATATTTTTCTTAAGATAAATATTTAGTAAGGAATAGAGAACTGGCTGTCGTTCTGAACTCGTCCGTAGAAAAAAAATCCGAGAAATACCTATATTCATAATTAAATAATTTGTATTCTGCTCAATCTGATATAATATTATTTTATAAAATTTACGTGTTTTGTGATAATAACAAAAAGATTAAATTAAAAATTAAGATTACAATACCGCTCAATGTAATATGGAGCGGTCTGGTAGTTGATACGGCGAGACCGCTGGAGGAGTTCACCATTGGTTAGCCTGGCCCTTTCAATAATTTTTTCCTAACAGAAAGGACAGTAGTAAATTTCTATTCATTATGAAATTGTGAAAAGTATTATAATTACAATTATATTATCACAATGAGTATATTTTTTATTTAAAAACGCTAGCTTTCAAGCGTTATTCGTTATAACGCTTGAAAGCTAGCGTTTTTAAATAAAAAAGATACTCATTGTGATAATATAATTGTAATTATAACAGTAGTAAATTGTTTAATTGCAAAAAGATAAAATTTCGTGTTAACAGTTTCGAATTAAATATCAGTTAGGCTGTTATGTATCTGTATTAAAAATGTATTTTAAAATAATATTAAGAAAACGGTTTTAAAAGTAACTTGTTATGTTTTATGTTAAAAGAATTCAGAAGTTGGGTGAAGTGTGGTTATTACTTACGTAGCCTCAATGATGACTCCTACCCCGGCTGGTTTGATGGCGCTAGTGATGGCCTCGGCGATCTCTTTGGTCATTCGTTCCTGAACTGATCACAACCTCAGACATTAGGTGAATCTATGCTCGGTACATAAATTTTACGCTACGATATATGATATCAAACCAACCTTGCAGACGTCGGCTGTACATCTCCACGATCCTAAACATCCATAAAGATATCAGATTTTAAATATATCATCAGCAATTTGTTTTCATACCTGGCAAGTTTGCTGAGTCCGAGCACTTTCTTTGCTGGCAGATAACCGATGGACACCTGTGAGCATCAATATTATGCTTAAATGGCTTACAAGACTGATTATTTCAGAATCTCTCGCTATCATCACGTTAAAAACACGCTGTCTTACATATAGTATACTAGCCGAATGACCCGTGCAACGCCCGTGTTTTACCCGATTGAATGTTTTTATTCAAATACTATTTGTTACAATTATAAATTGGAGCCGTGGATGTCACTCTTGTGAAACGTCCCGCTCCAAACTTTACATGTACATTTTCACCGCTAGAGGCGCGAGCGAATTGACCTTTTGTAAATATACACAATTATAAAGATAGAAGCTTCTATAGAAGATAATGATCATAAAGATGATGAATTGAGGAAAGACGGTCGTGACTATATATGTTGATAATATACTTTTAAATTCAATAATATACTGTATTAAAAAATACACATAGCAATATATATAATACAAATGGAAACACCAAAACACGAATGTTTCTTTTTACAAAAATATCAAACCTTTACTGTCCTTACTGCGATGAAAAAATATTGGGAGGGCTTGGCTCATCAGTGGTGAATCCTCCCAACGGTTTCGCAAATTTTTAATCTACCAGACCGCTTCTTTAGAGCTCTAATACTGTATTGGATCATTCTGCTTTTATATGCAACACTGAAGAGTGGAATCTTAGAAATGGTATTTAAGCAAACTATGGATATAAGCTTTTAGAACAGTAGAATACATTCAAAGATATGCATCGAGCAATGCTCTTCCGCAAACAATAAGGACAAGGCCAGTTAGGCATAAATTAATACATAGCAATAACGCGCCATCTATATAATACAAATAGATGGCGCATCATTGTTATGTATTAATTAACCAATTGTTAGCGGCGTTAGTGTAGTTAAATATTTTACGTTGACACATTTTTTACGCTTGATTATTCGTAGAATTATATATATATATATATATTATTTAGCCCAGGGGTCAGCAAACCTTTTGAGTCGGTAGAGTCAAAACCTACAATTTACAAAATTTTAAAGTTTTTGAAGAACCAAAAAATGGTTTCTTGCCAACAATATATATAGTACTATGATAAATAATATTTGCTTATGGAACTATATAAAGAGCCGCAGTTTCACATCCAAAGAGCTCGCGATCCGCAGGTTGCCGACTCCTGATTTAGCCAATAAATGTCAAATGAAACTTTAACTGGTTGTTGTTATAGAACGGGCTAATGTTCTAGTATACAATATATATTAATAAAATCATATATATATTTACTTTCATGTTACAATAAAATCCTAAATATTTATAGTACTTCTATACAGATAAAATATTTTCATTATCAAAATTATTTTAAATAACTTCATTTCAGCAAATATTCATTTCACAAATATTTTACTTCACCGTTTATTAATTCAATAAAGCATTTAAAAGGTTAATTTGAAGATCATTTCTTGGTTGGAAGTTTTTTAGAAATTTTATGGCTACATCAACCAATTAATTATTTAATTTCCGACGTTTCAGTGACTCTATGCCCCTCTCCTCAGGGGATTGATGTGGTGATCAGATGAGTGACAGCGAGACACTGAAAAGTATAGAATTAAATAAATATTTGGTTGGTGTAGCCATGTATTTTTCCAAACATTTAAAAGATTCGGTTCAAGGTTTCATAGCATGAAAATATAGTGTTGTCTTCACACACAATAGATAGAATATGAGCGTTAATCTGACAACACTCTACAACAACAACTCTATTTTTACATATGCATCCGAGAGAGATCATTTAAACAATATAACACCTGGTGAAGAAATGGTTATTTTGAAATTAAGTTATGTAGAGAATAGATTTCATTTTATTCAACAACGACTTCTCTAAGGATAATTGTAGAGAGACATATTTTTCCATAAACCAAATAGTTATAGTCAAGTGAGAATATGGTTTAAATATGTAAATGAAAAACATTCAAGGGTACAACCTTTCCAAAGAAGGGTAGCAGATGATGTTCACAGGTGGAAAAGAGATCGATATCTTTGACCACCACCATGCCATCGTGGTCTTCGGGAAAAAGAGCCCCGCTCACCACATCTGCAGCACAAGCAAATTTATAATTTTAAACTACCGAGTTATTCATTGTAGTTCACACACACACACAAAGCCTTTATTAAGACATTAGTCTTATACAGATTCTCCGTACAAGGTGCAATATCAGGAAAAGAGCAGCACAGGAAACCAGTAGTTCCGCAACTATATACAATTATTAGTAATAAGGAAAAGTAAGATTTAATATGAAAGGTCGACGCCATCGCCCCAAGTCTTCAATTCCATAAGCGCGGAGCAGAAATAGGGACTAAGTTATTTAGTTCGCCATAAATATAGCCTCCAGACACAAAAAAGGAGGTTTACTCCAGCATAGCCATCCATATTACCAGCTCCGCAATCTCATCGTCGACCACACTATTCATTGTAGTTAAATATACATACATGCCCAGACGAAATTAGGCAAGTTAATTTAATCGTTCGCATAAGTCTATAGCGCCCTTTACTGATAGAGTCATTTACATATTCATTTTTGATAAGAACAAGTATTTTGCTTCAGGTATCTATTTCTCGTTAATGAATAAAAAATGTGTACATATATAAAAATATATATTTTTAAATATAGATAAAAGGCCAGGTTTTGATATTAAAAATAAAATGGGCATATCCTAACCTCTCACTTGAACATATCAGATGGGAGAGCGCCATATAGTGGAATAAAAATAAACTAAACGTTTTTATTTAGCTTAATCCATTATATTTAGCCATTCCAATTTCTTGATAAAATAAAGAAAAGTCAACCACGTTCGCGCTTTTCGGGCTGTTGGCCCTAGTCAGCGTGGTGTAGGCTGTACCTCTACGACCAAAAATTTGGTCCCAGAGGTTTCCTAATAAATCAAAATATTGAATAACGCATATAACTAACTTCTCGGGCGTTATTATATAAAATTATTTATAATTTACATTTTTCTAAGATATAATCACTCTTAAAACAAAATTGAATTAGATTAATTGTGAAATTTTAAAATAATCACTCACACGCATATATAATGTTATGGGCATTGGCCTAGAAAATAAACATTTACAACCTCCGTTAACAGATAGCGCGCTTCAATACTTTAGCCGATTCCTTCGGGTCGAACGAAGCGTGGCACGAGTCACGCGACACCGGCGTTCGAGCAGTTTTTATTTTGGAAAATGAGAAGCGATAGCACACGGTACGCACCAGGAACCTGAGTTATTTGAATAAATAAATAAAATAGCACACGTGTTTAGGATCCAATAGCTCTGCAGCTATTGGGGAGGCAACGGCGTAACGGCTGGTGATCTACGGCGTAAGAAGCGGTGTTTTCGCATAAAGGACCAAGGGGCGACACGCGACAATATAGAGAAAATCTTTATAAAGGACATAAATATTTAATGTTTTTCTACTATTTTTCAATTTGAAAAAAAAAAGTTAAATATTGATTTTAAATTATAATACACACAATGTGGATTATTTATATAAAATATTCTCTGCAAAATTAATTATAACTGATAAATTTATATAAACAACAGTAAAACGACATTTGAAAATTATCCCGCATGTGTTTCTTTTCAACGAAAAATCAAAATTTATCTCAAGGAGAAATAACGATTACTTCTAACCTTAGGGATGAGGTATGAAAGGATTATTTGTGAAGTGTATTGATAAACGGAAAAATAAAAGTGTCCAGGGATGGGAATCGAACCCACAATGTTCCGCTTACCGGGCAGATGCCATGTCCACTAGGCTACCCTGGACATATTTTCTGTTCGTAAATAATACGAATCCCTGGACACTTTTATTTTTCCGTTTATCATTACTCTTCACAATTCATCCTTTCATACCTCATTCCTAAGGTTAGAAATAATCGTTATTTCTCCTTGAGATAAATTTTTATTTTTCGTTGAAAAGAAACACATGCGGGATACTTTTCAAATGTCGTTTTACAATCACAAGCCGCATTATATTATATTGTATTATAAACAACAGTTTAAAATTTTTGATATACAACCTTGATAAAATGCTTTGAGCAACTTTTAAAATTGAAGAGTTTTATTTTGAAATATAAGAGAGAGATTGAGATTGAAACTGATTTATTTCAAAGTCAATATAAGATTTTATAAGATTAAATACAGAATAAATATAAATATGAATAAATAAGATTATATAATGATAAATATATGAATAAATAGATATCCTTTATATATATTTTAAAATGAAATTCAAAATCGATGTTTGTTATCGCGTTTCGCGCAAAATCTACAGAATCAATCATTATTAAATTTTACATGTAGGTAGCTGAAGATTTCGTTTAACAAATAGACTATTCAAAAAACTAAAAAGGTTAATGTGATTTAAAAAAAGTATATAAAACCAAAAGGCGTTAGTTCCAGCCTTTATCGCTTGGTACCGCACTGGTCGCGACGATAAATGAAGTTGTTTGGTTAATAATTTTAAACATAGTTTGTTTAAACGATGAATGTTAGTTTTTCTACAAGATGAATGTTTTGAAAGGTAAGATTATCCAATCGCCGTGAAACTTTAGAAAGTTATTTACTATACTCTACTGGGAAGGTTTCTGGTTTGAATTTGATTTGAAATAAATATTCGTTGCAGTTTTACTTGCATATTTTCTACTTTCACTCGCAAGCAGCGCCTCTCGCGACATCTGATGAAATTACATTTATAAATTATAAAAATGCTAAAATATGTTCCAAGTATAATAAATTTAATTTGAGAATTTAGTAATATAATATTCCAATGACGTTGTAAAAAAACTTGGCATTTCAATATTAATATATATTTAAAGAAAATATTGTAACGTTTTTGTGTTAAATGTTGCAATGTTAATTTGTTGTTGTTTTATAATAATGAAGATGCAAATTACATTGTTGTTGTTGTTTATTATTGTTTTTTTATATAAAATAAATTACTTATTTAAAATTTAATAAATGTTTTTTAAATAAATTATGTTTCAAAATATAGTTAAACGCGTATAACAATATTTATATACGTTTATGAATCTATATATAGGTGGAGTGGATGTTTCCTAGAATCGTTTTAACAAATGTTCGTTAGGAAAACTTTTACTCGGGTAAAAACCGGGCGAAGCCGGGTACATTCGCTAAATACAGTTATTTACAAATGTTCGTTTGTGGCAAGATACTATTACTTCAACTTCATATTACCGAGAGGATCAATTAATATTGATTTTATTCAACTTATCGAGTATTTTTCAAGGGACCGGGAAAAATTTCAAATTATCGAGAATATAGACAAGTGTAGTATCAGTAGGGATTGGATGTTTGCTAGAATCGTTTTAACAAATGTTCGTTAGGCAAACTTTTATTCGGGTAAAACCGGGCGAAGCCGGGAACATATATATATAATGTTTGTCGGCTATGCACGCCCTCAATATGTAACTAATCTCGCTGATATTTGAACAGGACAGAAAGTTAAATCTGGAAGAGTTTTTTCGTCGCGCTTTAACCAAGAAAAATTATAATTAACCAGGTACTGAGCAACAATAGTTTTTTAGTCAGAAATGATTATGGTAATATTGCTGTATCATGCTTGATTGACATAAACAAAATTCTTTAAGAGAATATTCACTAAAACAGACCACGGGCGAAGCCAGATAATAATTTTTAGTAGGCAGGAACAAAATTCTACCAGCAAAACATTCACTCATGCAGAAGACACACGAAGCCAGGTCATTTATATATATAAAATATCGTTTCTCTGCCTTTTGGCTAAGATTATGTAGTATATCTCTAGATATTTTTATTTATATATATCTTTTTGAAAATCTATTCATTAGAGAGAGTGGATATGTTTTCTCGAAAAATATATTTTATATATTATATAAATATATAAGGTAACGAATATTATTATCATAATATTCTGTGTGTCCCGGAATATTATTATCTACTTATATATTTAGACAAAAGAATTGCTATAAATTTATTAAATAAAAACAAACGATAGCATTGCGTCTCTTTATACATGAAATTTATTATGCTAGCTTTCGGATCTTATCGATCCTTCCACAGGCCAAGCTGTAAGTTGAGAGAAAGAGTATATATAGTTGTACAATATTATTTATATACACCTAACGAAGATAGAAAATAAAATAAATATAAACACATTTCACGAGTTCACGTTTTCTCGTGGCCAGGCTGCTTATATATATTTGCCTTATTCTGTCTGTTTGTCTGTTTGAAGCTCACGGATGGGATTTTTCATAACCATCGGTGGTTCAGTGGTAGAATGCTCGCCTGCCACGCGGGCGGCCCGGGTTCGATTCCCGGCCGATGCATTTTTTTTTTTTTTTTTTACAATTTTTAAAACTCATTTATATATTATACAAGAATGACATCCACGGCGCCAATTTATAATTGTAACGAATAGTATTTGAATAAGAGCATTTAATCGGGTAAAACCCGGGCGTTGCCCGGGTCATTCGTATATAATAATTGTATAAACGAATGCAAGACAAAATCACCGCGAATGTTTCTTTTTTTTTTTAAGGCAATTTCTTTTTAAGGCAATTATCGTTATTTATCGTTAATTTTTGTTTCGATTTTATTGAAAAAAAAAACGATATGGTGCCTTTAAAAAATGATCTTTATTACTATGCAGTTTTCTATTTAGTCAATATACCTAAGTTCATGTTGCAAATGTAATTATCTCTATCGATTTAGTAGGTGAAATGCAAAAAAAAAAAATCGACATGATGAAATCTTTATGAAAATTCACATTTTTATTTTTATATTTTCAAGACACACACAGTTTGGGGCGGGACGTTTCACAAGAGAGACATCCACGGCGCCAATTTATAATTGTAACGAATAGTATTTTAATTAAAACATTTTAAAAACACACAGTTTGGAACGGGACGTTTCACAAGAGTGACATCCATGGCGCCAATTTATAATTGTAACGAATAGTATTTGAATTAAAACGTTTTTAAAATATATACGCACTCGGGTAAAACCCGGGCGTTGCCCGGGCCATTCGTCTAGTCAATAATATTCGTTAGGGAAACTTTCACTCGGATAAAACCCGGGCGAAGCCGGGTACACATCCGCTAGTAAATATATAAAACAATTGATAAATATACATATATATATAAATATATATACAAGTCGTCATTGGTGGCGCCCACCGCGGGAAAGACTCTGCCACCGGTGGACTGCGAGGGTTCTTTCCCACAGAGTGGGCAGATCGATAAGATGGCTGGCATTACCCACCTCAAGACCAAGATGGCACTTGTAGATGGTAGCCTCCGCCACGCTGGTCAATTTCATTGCCTCGGGACGGAGGCCGACGCCGAACAGCCAGGCCTGCAGATCCAAGGGCACTTCGCAGGAGGCGAACACCTCCCGGAGCAGGGGTCGCACGGCTCGGCAACTCCAATATCTGTGGGAAAACGACCCGTCGCTGGACCCACAGGCGGCACAGTTGGCACGCCTCGAGGCAGGATGGTCAGGATGGGGTAGGGCGTGGAGGGCCAGCCGTAGGGCGACATCTGCGTCGTGCCCCGAGAAGCAGTTGCGGCCAGGTCGGTCCAGGGGATGAAGCGGGGCACATCCACGGTAGAGATCCACCGCGCAGCTAGCTCGGCAACAGGTACTCCTGGAGCCGTGCCGAATCAAGTGCCCGGCGCGCCCTCTGGCTGGTGAGGCGGTAATGGGAGTTGCCGATCCCCGCAGGACGATAGTCTCCGCCTCGTACTCCGCATGATAGCTGGAGCTGGCGTTTTCCTGCAGAATACGCTGGCAGAAGACCCCCAGGTGCTGAGCATCCAGGAGCGCGGCCCGCGTTGAGCGCCTTAGGGCAGGGACGCCATCGGAGAAGTCCCCGACGGTCGCCTGAAGCCAGCGCTCGGGAGCCAGCAGGTCTGGCGGCCGCTGGGATATAGTGTCGCCTCGAAGGCGCAGGGACCTCAGGATGGCGGGATGCAGAACCCGGTGGTCCAGCTCAAGGACACTTGAGGCGGCCTCCTACAGGCTCAACAGTCTCCTCCTAGGCGAGAGCCAGACGTCAGGAGCCGGCGGTGTCAGCCACGCCCGGCTGTGGACCAGCCAAGAGTAGCCGTAAAGGGCGCCGCGAAGAGAGGCCTGAACCCCCTTCAGGCAGACGAGCCGAAGCTGGCACGCAATGTCAAGCAGGCCGACGCCACCATCGAAGACTGGAAAAGCCAGGATGCGCCCGGGGAGCCACGAGACTCGGCTCGTACCCCACACGAAGCGCGCCAACCGCGCCTGCAGCCGGCCGATGGTGGTTTCAGGTGGAAGATAGCCGTTGGTGGTGCAGGATGGAACCCAGGACCAGGCTGTTGGCCGCGCGAGCACGACCCACCAGCGACAGGCCGTGGGTGAAGGGTGACCACCTCGCGATGGCTCGCTCCAGCAGCCCCATCAGGTGGGAGGCCTGGGAGGCGACGGTGTTTCTGGTGGTGATGGTGCAGCCCAGGACGTTCAGCGACTCGGACGTCAAGGAGATTCCCAGAGGAGAATCCGTCCGGTGCTTCCAGGAACTGCACCAGAGCCCGCAGCTCTTCGTGAAGTTGACAGCCACCCCGGAGGACATGCGGAACTCTTAGAAGATCAGGGGCACGAGCTCAAACTGAGCGTCGTCCCTGATGAAGAGTACGATGTCATCCGCATAGGCGACCACGTTGCCGCGGCCCAAGGTCCTTTCGAGGCGGCGTAGCAAAGGTCCAGCTCAGATGTTGAAGAGCGCGGCGCTGAGACGGCAGCCCTGCCTCACCCCGTTGAGAAGCGGGAAGGCCTTGGTGTATACATCACCGACCAAAATGGAGGCGTCTGCTTCCCCGTAGAGGACAGCAATCCATCCTAGGAAGGTAGATGGAAGGCCCAGCTTCTCCAGCAGGGCGAACAGGTAGCTCCTGCTCAGGGTGTCGAAGGCCGACTTCAGGTCCAAAGAAATGACAGCCAGCGGCGTGTCATGTCTGAATGTCCCGGCGACTACGTCAGACACTCGCGCGATATTCCAGGAGGATGACCGGCCTGGAACGGCGTAGGTCTGACAGTCGGGCACCAGGTCTGGCAGATGACGACGCAGACGGGCCATGAGCACGCCGCTGAGGACCCTGTAGTCGGTCGTTGGCAGGCTGATTGGCCTGAATGCCTGTAGACCCGGACCACCGTGCACCTTTGGCAGAAGGATGACCTTGCTGCGCCTTGAGGATGGAGGTAAGGCCCCGCCGAGTCGAGAAGCCTCGAAGACTTGCCAAAGAACTTCGGCGAAGAAATCTTCAAAGGCTTTGACAAACTCGCAGGGTAGTCCGTCCCATCCCGAGGCACGGCCATTTGGCAGGCGATGGATGGCTGCCGCTATCTAGTCGCGGGAGATGTCAGCGAGAAATATCTGGTCCCACTCGTCGAACTCCAGGGGAGTCACTTCAGCTAGGAAGTCGGCGATGGCTTCTTCCGAGCTTGGATCCTGAGCGAAGCGACTGCTTAAGCGCTCCAGAAGAAAACGCCTAAGCTGGCCCCCGGAGATGGCGTTGCCGTCGTCGTCGGTGAAGGTGGAGGGAGAGCGACGTCTGGCTCGGAGGGAACGCCCGAGGTCCGACAAGGAAGGATAGTCGGAGCGGGCAGTGTCGTCCTCCAGTCTCCGCCTCAGTAAGAGGCTTGCTCTCTCGATGTATCCATCGCCGGACTCGGCGACGGCAGGCGCGAGTGACCGAATCTCCGCGACCAGATTTGCTTTGATCCTGGTCCATTGTTCCCTTAACATCGGGGGTAAGAGATTTGCTAGGTCTACCCAAATTTCATCGATAAGCGTTTCCATTCGATCGACAAAGAGGTCTGACCGTAGCAGCTTTCCGATGCAGGGAAGTCTTGTAGGAGCTGGAACTCCTACTTGGATCAGGACGGCACGGTGGTCCGAGTAGGCGTAGTCGATGATTTGATATTGGGTGACGCGGTCGCAGAAGCCTGATGGAAGTAGGATTCTGTCCAGACGACGCGCGTCGACCCGACTTCCGATCGTAGCAAACCTGGTGTGCTACAGTGCAGCATCGAAGAAGGTGGCGATGTCGATGAGGTCGGCTTGGTCCAGGAGCTCCGCGAGGGCTTCTGCTGAACCTGATGTCATGTCCTTCGCCGACTCGTCGGAGATGTTTAAATCACCGAGGATCCACGCACCTTCTTCACGCGCCAAAGCTGCGATGATCTGGAACTGGCGGCAGCGCTCTTCAGGAGCATGAGAGACGTGGGCGTTGACACACGCCATGGAGACTCCCGGACGGCGAGGTCGATGACAGCCATCTTGCCAGGCCATAGGATCTGCTGCCGATGAACAACGACGCCGGCCGCGAAGACGCTGGCGAGGCTTGATCCAACGGTGGTCGTTGCGGGAGCAACAACGGCGCTGTAGCCTTGGCAGAGGTCTCCTACGTCGTCCAGGGACATGACGTTCGTCTCCTGCAGAAAGTAGATGTCGATCTCATGCTCCTTGAGAAAACAGCAGAGCTGAATTCTCCGGCGAAGAGCGGCGATGCCGCGCGTGTTCAGGGTCGCAATTCGGAAGTTCATTTTGGCCTGCGAGCAGAGGTTCTGGCGCGCGATAGCTTCTTATACAGGGTACGGCTTGTTGTCCCTGTCAGAGCCATAAGCGCGCTGGCCAAGTTGGCAAAGGCCTTTCTCTGATCGATGTTAGATTGGTCTAAAAACCTGTCCATTTTCCCATTATGCGTGAGTGCCTAAAGGAGTTCTTCTCTCTCCAGGCCCCAGCTTCTGGGCACGAGCGATGACTTCAGACGCCTTTTTGTTCTTCAGGAGAACGTCCATCTGAATCTACGCCATGTTGCGCCCTTCTTGGGAAGATTCGGGCTCTTTATTTTCGCTCTGATTTTCAGGTGTGGGAGAAGTCAGGTCAACCGCCTCTTCCGTTCTTACTGTGTCGCTGGGAGGAGAATCTGCGACGACAGCAGCAGCCGGTGGTGGAGCTGCAACAGGAGGAGGAGGGGCGTTCGAATTTGAGAGGGGTGGCTTGCTAGGGATAGCCGTGGGCCCAAGGGGAGCATCCACGGGGAGCAACAGGTGTCTCTCCTGCAGGCCGGTCTTTCGCGGGAAATTTGCGCGTTTGTGACCTTGCCTATTACAGAGGGAGCACTTGATCCCATATGTCACGTAGACATGGGTGGCCATCCCCTTGGACTTGACGTCCAGCGGGGCAGGGATCTGGGAGAGCTTCACTCCGTCTCGCAGAGTGATGAAAGCCTCCCGACGGGAATCAGCCCAGGAGGAGTCGACCAACTCCATCCACTGCTGGACAATGGAGGTCACTTGTCCGCAGGGCCGAAGTGCTGCGACGAGATCAACATCCTCCACGAAGAAGAAGATGTTTCCCAACACAACACGTTCGGCCCTTTTCCTCAGGGGGAAGGCCCGCAGGGTGGCATCTTCGATGTCGAGACCCTCCTCGACTAGCTTGTCGGCGAGCCGTACGCTGGAGAGGCCGACCAGGATTTGCCCCTCTATCTTCGCCAGCTGGTAGACGGTGCCCTTGCCCAGCTTCGCTTCCAGCGCCAGAAAGTACTGAGCCTGGCTGAAGTCTGGACAGAATCCAAGGTTGACACACTGGGCTACCTTCCCCGCCGCCGACCTGGCTCGGAACAACGCCTGCTTTTGCCGGGTCGACGTACATTCCTGTACCTTGGACCTGGGCGTTGGGTGAGAGTTGGCTTCGTGGCCGCTGCCTGGACGCAGCCCCTCTTGGCTTTCCGTCCTGCCGCTTCGGAGTCCACCGGCCTCTTTCTCCTTGGTTCTACCTTGGTGAAGCCGTCTGTTTCCTCCTCCATGGGGAGTTGATTCGCACGATCGACGAGATCCGCCCAGCTCGTGGACGGCTTGCCTGTTCCAGGCTGATGGTTGATGGTAGTCTTCTCCGTCGCCGGAGAAGTGCTGATTGCATCAACGGTTGAAGATGGTACTTGGCTTTCGGCCAAGGCAATTGGTGATTCGGGGGGGCGGGGAATCCCCCATAAAAATTCAAATTTTCTACTTCTCTTCGGAGGCGGTTAAAGAGAGAGAGAGACAAAGAACTAAATAGAAAATTAGTAAGATAAAACAAGGTTGTGAATTGGTGGATTTTTGATACAAATTCGCCATGCCAAACTCCTTAAAAGTTTCATCAAATGCACAGAAAGCTTTTCAAATGTGGCTTAAAACATTTCCCCAACCTAATAAAGAGTATTTTACAAATAAAATTAAAATGTATCCAGCCTTCTTTACTACGACCTACTATTTACATTGAGGGAGAGAGGTCACACCATTTCCCTATAATAAAGTGCCTCCATTACACGTTTTCCCACTCAGTCTTCTTTATATATCCCTCTCCCCCTTGTAGCTAACTTTTCATATTCCCTCAAGAGAAAAAGATATATATCTTTTTAGTCTCAAGAAAAAATGCTTATATAATAGATATATGTGTGTTGTTATCAATAATTTAAAAAAATATAATATGTTTCATAAAATAAGTGTTAAGATTAATTATATTTTTCCGTGCAATATAAAAAACGCTGGTTAAATTAAATGGCTATAAATGTAGTTGAACTTTACTTTTTTATCTTTAAAACTTAAAAATGTATAATTGTACTAGGCCTATATTGGATCTAATAGGCTTCTTAATTTAACTCCGAAATGTAGTAAACGAACTTGTTTACAACCGTAACCCAAGTAACAGCACTTTGAATATTTTTAAAGCTTTAGAAAAAGAAGTCTCAACGCTTCACCAAAAACACATCGCATGCGAAGAATAACCATAAAAAAATCGTTTATAAAATATTTTCAACTATTTTCCGGTTTAAAATAATAAGGACAATAGTATTTAATTAGAGAATAACTAAGAAACTTGCTTTTGACTTTTATGAAGAATAATATAATATTTAAAATCTAGAAAAAGCCAAAATTATTAGTAAATGATAATGTTATATTCAATCATGCGATTGGATCAATATATTACTTCTCTCTGCAGAGTTCGTGTTGTATTGTTGAGAAAGTTGATTTATCAGTTGCATTTTTTCGACATTTTCTACTAACTCGTTTGCAACGGCCTCGTCTTACTTATTTCGTTGTCAGATGTTATCAATGTGTCATTTCAAAATATACAATACAGTGATTTCGTATACATTTTAGCGTTTTCATGATTTATACGTCGCTCCCTCCCCTTCTTCCATTTAAAAAATACCAATATCGATAGTTGAAGTGTATTTTATAAATTTAAATAAGTGAAACCTTGAATTAATTCATAAATATTTACTAGTTATATATGATCTCTCTCTATATTTAAGAAAATTGGAAATATCACATATGTGCATATTGTATTAATTAAATGATGTATTGTGAAGAGTAATGATAAACGGAAAAATAAAAGTATCCAGGGATGGGAATCGAACCCGCAGTGTTCCGCTTACCGGGCAGATGCCATGTCCACTAGGCTACCCTGGACATATTTTTCCGTTCGTAAATAATACATAAAGTAATTTATAATATAATATAATGCGGCTTGTGATTGCAAAACGACATTTGAAAATTATCCCGCATGTGTTTATTTTCAACGAAAAATCAAAATTTATTTTAAGGAGAAATAACGATTATTTCTAACCATAGGGATGAGGTATGAAAGGATGAATTGTGAAGAGTAATGATAAACGGAAAAATAAAAGTATCCAGGGATGGGAATCGAACCCACAGTGTTCCGCTTACCGGGCAGATGCCATGTCCACTAGGCTACGTCTGGATTTAAGTACATACTGAGGTATTAAAATGAACGAATGGGTTCAAGTGAAACCTTTTCTGTATTAATATCAGACATTTTAAAACAAGGTCCTTTTTAGTTGCATATAAAACTAGTTAGGAATGAAATAAGAGAAGGATTTTTATTTGTCGTGTTTATATGCTACAGTTGTACTAGCTGAGGAAGAGTTGCCCGAAATTTTCAAATATTAATAAAAGAAAAATGCTGCTTATTGATACACATATCATATTTTGCTACACATTAAAATCCACAGGCTGATTACTTTGTAATTAAAATCAACAGAAGTAAATATACAATATATACCTTGGTCATATTGTGAAAGAAATGAGGAAGATAAAGAGATTTTTTTCTAAATATATAAGCCTGAATTTTAAAGAAGTGGAAAGCGCCAATCAAAGAAGGGACGGGGTGAGGGGGTTGGGGCGGGGGGGGGGGGGGTTGACATTACCATAAATAAAGAAGATATTCAAAGAAAACTGAGACATTAGAAGAATATAAAGCCATTGAAATACTTGATCTAGGAGTGAATTTACATGGGATGAAATAGAATAATATTTTTTTAATATTTCATATCTAGAGTACGACTGCACCATTACAGCAAATTCCCATAAATTGAAAGCCATCACAAAATAATATTAAGCCGATAAATCTTTATATTTTATTTATTATAACATGTTTACCCAATCAATATATATACCTACTACTTATATGCTTAATTATATATCATATATATTTGGATTATTTTGTCTTTATCTATTCCTGGTATGGTCATAAAATTCGGAGAATTGGGTCATAAAAGATTTATTAGATGAATATATACAAAAAATGGTTAATATTCCATCAAGGTACTGTCGGATGGAATCTATACAGCGTTTCATTCTTTTTTCCCTGATCCAGAAGCACCCAGAAAATTCGTCAGAAGTAATGCCCCTCAAAACGCTCAGCGATATTTCCTTTATGGCATTAACGGTATCGAATCTATGCCCTTTTAGAACTGAATTCATTCTAAGAAAGAGAAAGAAGTCATTTGGTGCTAAACCAGGCGAGTACGGGGGATGAGGTATTGTCAACATGCTATTTTTATTTAAAAAACACCCACGGAAAGGGCTCTGTGTGCTGGGGCGTTATCGTGAGAAGCATCCATTCGCCCGAGATCCACTTTTCCGGTCATTTCTTCCGTATTGATTCCCGTAAACGGCGTAAAATCTCAAGATACACGTGTGGATTAAATTTTTCCCCTTGTGTGGGAGGAATTCATAATGCACAATGCCTTGGTGATCGAAAAAAGTCACCAAGAGAACCGTTGTTTTTGACTTAGACATTCTTGTTTTTTTCGGTTTGGGGGTATTTTTCGGGAGTCACTGGCTCGTTTGTCGTTTGGTCTCTGGGTCATACCCATAGACCCAGGTTTCATCACCAGTGGATATTCATGGATGTTCAATAGCCAATCTTCGCAGCATTAACCCTTTCCTCCTTTTGGTCCTCGGACAGAATTTTTGGAACATATTTCGAAAACTTTCTTTCAAGTCCAAGATCCTCGGTCAATATTTTTGACACGTTCAATATAGAACCCCGGTTTCTTCTACTAGTTCTCTGATCGTTGTCCTAGTGTTTTCCCTTATTAGAGCACCATTTTTTGGGTCAGTAATTCATGATTTTCCAAAGGAGGTCTTACTTGGCGTATGTCATCTTGGGTTGACTCTCTACCAGATTTGAAACGGGCAAACCACTTAAACGTTTTTGATTGTGATAAGGCAGCCTACCTGAACGCGCGCCAATTTCAACATTTGAAGCGTTTCTGACGCCGTTTTTCCTAATTTTTGACAAACCTTTATGCATACCCTTTGTTCACTTTTGAGATCCATTGTAAAAAAAACGCCGCGCCTTTGTTTCTTTTCTTTAAAAAATGCTTATAAAATTCTCATTATTTGAGATATCGAAAAGATACACTGCGTGACATTGAAAATGGAACACCAAGAAATAGTGGCCAGAAAGTGATGAAACTCGGCAGACAGAGAGAGACAGGGACAAACAAGAAGTGATCTTTATTTCAAAATGATAGCCATAATACAGAGCGAGAACGGCGTCGGCTTAGTAGCAAGTAGGACCACCGCGGACGGCGATGCACGCAGCAACACGTCTAGGTAGAGAGTCAATCAGAGTACGGATGGCGTCCTGAGGGATGGCTCTCCATTCCCTCTCAACCATTTTCCACAGTTCGTCTTCTGAACGCGGCTGTGGCAAGGCATGCAAACGGCGTCCAATGATGTCCCAGACGTGCTCGATTGGTGAGAGATCAGGAGAGTACGGTGGCCAGGGAAGCATCTGTACATTTTGCAGAGCTTGTTGGCTAATGTGAGCAGTGTGCGGTCGGGCGTTATCCTGCTGATAAAGGGCATTGGGTACCCCCTGAAGGTAGGGGAGTGTCACCGGTCGCAGCACATCATCAACGTATCGTTGGGCCGTCATAGTGCCCTGAATACGAAGTAAAGGTGACCTGGAATCATACGCGATTGCGCCCCAAACCATGATTCCACGTTGTCGCACGGTGGGGCGTTCCACAATTGCTGCCGGATTGGACCTTTCTCCACGTCGACGCCACACGCGTACACGGCGACTATCACTGGACAAGCAGAAACGCGACTCATCTGAGAACACGACCCTGTGCCATTCCGTCATCCACGTCGATCTAGCCCGGCACCATTCCAAACGTTGGCGCCTATTCGGTGGGGTCAATGGCAGAATTCTTAGCGGACGGCATGAGTGCAAGCCATTAGCAACCAATCGACGGGAAATGGTTCTGGTCGAGATGGAATGATCTAGGGTGTCTTGCACATGTTGCAGGATGGCGGTACAAGTGGCTTGTGGGGCCGCCACTGCTTGTCGAAGGATACGCCGATCCACACGTGCTGACGTGACTCTGGTTGCACCGGCATTCCTATAAATTGCCACATTTCCTTGTTCCAACCATCTTCACCACAGTCGGTGCACCGTGGACGCACCAAGGTGTGTATCAGCTGCGATTTGACGTATGGAACAACCTGCCCTTTTCAGTCCGATCACCATGCCCCCCCGTAAAAGCGTCTGTCTGCTTGAACTGCCTCCGTTTACGATGACCTGGCATTCTCTGTTATTACACGTGTCTTTTGACACAAGAACAAAATTTATACAATGATTTTCCTTGAAGAAATAACGACACGAATACTGTCCATTCTGCAAGTTCCTTCCCTTATATCTTACTCCATGTGCGCACGAGAGCTGCGCATTTTACATCATTTGCATAACTCGGTTAGGCGCGTCTACCCTGAAATTTGCATAATTTTCTGGCCACTATTTCTTGGTGTTCCATTTTCAATGTCACGCAGTGTATAAATATTTTCTAGTAAAACGAGGTCTCGTGATTATGATGATATTTTTTATTTTTCGGAAACTCTTTCGGAAAATATTTTTCGTCTAATTCCCCGAACTTTTTGATCATACTTTGTATATATAAAATTGAATGTCTGTCTATCTGTACTCGATAGATCCAAAAACCATACATCCAATCGCCGTGAAACTGTGGGAAGTTGTTTATTATACTACCGGGAAGGTTTCTGGTTGGAATTTGATTTGAAATAAATATTTGCTGCAATTTTATTTGAAAATATACTACTTTTACTCGCAAGCAGCGCCTCTCGCGTTTTCTAGTGGAATTACATTTATAAATTGTAAAAATGCTAAAATGTGTTCCAAGTGTTTGTAATATTGTGAAGAAGCTTGTTTATTTTACCATCAACTATGTATATCTATGTTTTGTACATATGGTAAAGATTTGGCCAAGATTTCAGAGTAAAATTGGGAGAAGATTAGGGGAGGGATGGAAGTTAGAGGCAAGTCTCACTCATTGTGTTCCTTCTGTTATGTTAAACATATTGTCGCGGAGATAAATAAAGCAAGGGCAAATTTGGGGATATTTAATTTATTTTAAAGGGTATTTACATTTTAGTTCTTCAATAAAATTATTTACAAGAGGTATTTAAGGTAGAGAGAGTCAGATGATAAAAACAACTTATCCCCAGGTAGAGATAATAATAATGAGCGGCGCCAGCCACCAAGGGGTCCCGTTTTCCTTATTTGCAGATCAGCTTCCGAGAACCCCTCACACCTGTGGTCCCCCCGGGGTCCAGGGATGATTGACAGGTGTCCCATCTGGATGGAGCTTCTTGACATTACTCCCCCTTTAGATAAAACAGCGATAGCTGATTAGCTTGTCTCAGCCCTTGTTCTGGAAGGAAATCTATCACGGCTGGTGTTCCCTAGCAGAATGTAATGTTGTTCTTCAGGGTCCAGGTAGGGCTTCATCTGAATGACATGGACGATATCCTTGGCTTTCCGTGATCGGGGAGACGGGTCCACGGGCTCTACTTCATACATAACTTCTGAAAGCTTCTTGGTCACCTTGTAGGGACCGAAGTATCTCTTAAGTAGCTTTTCTGAGAGTCCTACTTTTCGGATGGGAGTAAAACCCGCAAGCACATTAGATCATCCTTCTGGTAATAGACTGGAGTATGTGTCTGGTCGTAAAGTCTACGGTATTTCGCCTGTGATTGTAGAAGGCGTGATCGGGAGAGTTGACGCGCTTCCTCAGCTCTGGTCACAAGTTCTCCAACGTAGTCGTCAGAGATCTCATCTGGTAGGTAAGTTAGTACGGCATCGATGTAGGTCTTGGCCTCGCGGGCGTGGACAAGAAAGAATGGAGTGTAGCCGGTCGCCTCCTGTTTAGCAGTGTTGTAAGAAAAAGTTACGTAGGGTAAAACTTGGTCCCAGTCCTTCTGCTCAACACCTGTGTACATGGACAACATATCTCCCAGAGTTTTGTTGAACCTTTCAGTCAGGCCGTTGGTCTGGGGATGGTAGGCCGTTGTAAATCTGTGTACAATTCCGCACAGAGCATTGATCTCTTTTATTACTGGAGAAATGAAATTTCTTCCGCGATCTGTTATCATTTCTCTAGGAGCTACATGCTTCAAGATAACATCTTCAACCAGGAACTTAGCTGTTTAGATTTCTCCTCCGTCTGGGATCGCTTTCGTTATGGCATACCTTGTCATATAATCGGTGCACACAATGATCCAACGGTTTCCATCTGTAGAAACTGGAAATCTTCCAAGGAGATCAACCCCGACCTTTTAGAATGGCTTTTCTACGGGCGCTATCGATACAAGTTGTCCAGCCAGACGTCGAGGTAATTTCTTCCTTCGTTGACACTCCCGACAATGGCTTACATATTGGCGAACAGTTCTATAAAGGCCAGGCCAATAGAATCGTTTCTTCACTTTGTCATACGTTCGGGCGAAACCCAAATGCCCAGCTGTAGGAACATCATGTAAATCTGCCATAACTTCTGATCTTAAGTGCTTAGGAATCATCATAAGCCAGGGTCTTCCAGTTGTGCTATAGTTTTTCTTGTATAAGATGCCGTCGATAATGCTGAATTCCTTTCTGGTGTAGCCCGAGTTTAAATTATCAATTATTTTAGCTAAATCCGGGTCTTTAGTCTGCTCTATATCGACGTTGGTTAGTGACATCACAGCACTTGGTTGATCGTTCTCAAGCGGGCTCCTTGACAGACAATCGGCATCCTTATATTTGCGTCCGCTCTTGTAGATAACGGTCACGTCAAATTCTTGCAACTTCAGCGCCCATCTTGCCAAACGGCCAGAAGGATCTTTGTGCCCTACCAACCAACATAGAGAATGATGGTCAGTGACAACCGTGAATGGTCGACCAAACAAATATGGACGGAATTTGCTAATAGACCAGACTACAGCAAGGCATTCTTTTTCTGTTGTAGAATAGTTATGTTCAGCCTTTGTCAAGCTTCTAGATGCATAAGCTAAAGCCGCTCCTTTACACCTTGTATTTGTAGAAGAACAGCTCCAATACCATGTCCGCTTGCATCCGTGTGTAGATGGGTATCTGCGAATTGATCAAAGTGTCCCAAGACAGGCTCTGAAATTAGAGCTGTTTTAAGGACTTCAAACGCTTTCTCTTGAGCTGCATCCCAATAGAATTGTTTTTCAGTCTTCACTAGGTCATGCAAAGATCTAGCTTTGTCAGCAAAGTTTTCAATAAATCTTCGGTAATAGGAACATAATCCAAGAAAGCTCCTCAGTTCAGAGATATTCCTAGGCCTCGGAAATTTAGAGACGGCTTCAACTTTATCTGGATCTGGATGAATTCCATTGGCGTCAACAAGGTGTCCTAAAATCTTTATCCTCCTTGATCCAAAAAGACACTTTTTGTGGTTCAAGCTTAGTCCAGCTTTCTGGATGCAGCTTAATACAAGTTGTAGACGACGTAGATGCTCCTCAAAGGTAGGTGCGTAAACTACGATGTCGTCCAGGTAGCAAAGGCACATGTTCCATTTAAGACTGCCCAGAACACTATCTATCATCCTCTCAAACGTTGCTGGAGCGTTGCATAGACCGAAAGGCATTACTCGGAATTCATACAGAGCATCTGGAGTGATGAAGGCAGTTTTCTCCCTGTCTTTTTCGTCCACTTCAATCTGCCAATACCCGGACCGAAGATCCATCGTGGAAAAGTAACTAGAGCCAGCTAAACTGTCCAATGCATCGTCAATGCGTGGCAGCGGGTAAACATCTTTTTTGTTATCTTATTTAATCGACGATAATCTACGCAGAATCTCCAGGTCCCATCTTTCTTTCGAACTAGAATAACTGGAGATGACCAAGGACTTTCAGAGGGCTTCACGATGTGATTTTCAATCATCTTGTTCACTTCGTCTTGAATTAGTCGTCGTTCACTTGGTGCTACTCTATAGGGCCGCTGTTTGATAGGAGAGTGGTCTCCTGTGTTTATGCTTTACAGTACTGGTTGGCTTAATAGGAGTACTCCCAAAATCAAATATGTCAATAAACTCGTCAAGGCATGAAACAAGCTGCAACCTTTGAATTTCAGAAAGCCCTGGATCTAGAGTAAGGTTTATCTTCTGTGACCATTCACGTGACTTTAGCTGCGTTTCTTGTAACTTATCGCTGGATTCAATAAGACTGCAGATATTCCCATTCTCATAACTTTCCATGGTGCACATATTCATTCCTGATGGAATCAGTTGCGGCAAAGACGCTCCATTCGCCACCCAAATGCTACCTCGGCCGTGTCGAAATGTAACCAATGAGTTTGGTATAAGAACTTCCTTTCTTAATAATAAGTTTAGAAGTTGAGACTAAAACATCTCTAACACCGCATATTTCTTCGTTTATCACACTGATCTTCTTTATTGATTTAGGCGGGATGACAAAGTCGTCGAAGCAAACAATCTCTGGTTTTCCTCCTCTCGAGATTCCAGGACGGAGGTTTCCCCGAGATGGAGTTCATTTCTGCCACAATCAATGACGTCTTCGGTGGCCTTGAAGAAGTCCCATCCGAATATGATGTCATGGCTGCATTCCACCATAACAACGAATTCAATGGATATCTTTAGACCATTAACTTCTATGTTCAAGACACATTTTCCAAGGGTCTCTATTAAATTTTTATTTGCGGCTTTAAGAATGGGACCTGGTTCTTTGAAGAGAGGTGTCTTTAGTTCGCGTCGAAATTTGTCTGAAATAACAGAAAAGTCTGCTCCTGAATCCACCAATGCTTTAATTTTGCGTCCATTTATTTCGACCCTAACAAATTTTATTTTAATTTAGCGGCGATATATCCTGGAGGATTTTCCTCAATGGCGACCTCACCCCCATTAGAAGCCGCTCCACTTAGTTTTTCACATTCTGAGGCTTGGGAGAACGACTGAAACGACGGGCTGGCGACTGGGATTGTCTTCGGGCTGGCGACCTTGCGCGACTTGGATGTGGGGAAGAGCTCCGGTAGAAGTACGTCGAGGTTTGGGGCGTTACGTAGTTGTCGTCGGCGTCATATCTCGGGGGTCGACTCGAAAATCCACCAATTCTTCCTTCTCCGCTATTCCTTGACCTGGCTTCAGCGAAGACCTGCCGTCGTTCTCTACAATAACGGACGACATGTCCGGGTCGTCCGCTGTGGAAGCAGATTGGTTTGTCGTCGTAGGTTCTCCAATGTTCCGTCTTCCTGGGTTGGGTTGGTCGGTCGATGTCATAATAGGGCGTGCGTGGTTGTTGTTGTACCACGTTGGCTTGTGGTCTGGTAGGTTGGAGAGCACGGCTGACTTCTTCCCTCACAGTCTGTTCCGGAGAAGATTGACCACTTTTCGGAGAAGATTGACCACTTCAGGTGGTGAGAAGACCTTTTTAATTTCTTCTCTAACGATGCGGCGAATTAAGCCGGCCAAGTCGTCTGAGTCGTCGACACAGGAAATGAGCATTACGTTTGACAACCTGGCGAATTTCGTACGGCCGATCCTGCGCTGCTTGACTGTTGCCAGATGACGGCAAAACTTCAGGACCACCAATACCTGGTATGTGTCCTCCGAAATTCCCTTTATAATGTGAGCAACTATCTCACCTTCTTCCATGCGAGGGTTCCCCTGGTGGCAGAGAATAAGAATCTCCTGGATGTATGACTCGCTGGATTCCTCGGCCTTCTGTGCTCTTGACTTCAGAACTTCCTCGGCGCGTCGAGCAGAATCCTCCTGCAGTCCGAACACACCGCGGAATGCGTCTTCAAAGCTTCTCCGCGAGTTGAGTGATTCTTCGTTATTATCAAACCACCTCCAGCAGTTCCGTTCAAGTGAAAGACGACGTTTGCAAGCTTCATGGTCTAGTCCCATTTGTTGTAATTCGACATTCTCTCGTACTCTTTCAACCACTGTCCAGGGTTTATATTTCCATCTCCAGAAAAGGTGGAAGGATCTCGTTGGCGCTGACAAGGGAGGTAGGATCCGCTAACAGTAGGTCTGAGGTCGTCTTCCATTTTTATTCGTTGTGGCAAAGGTTCAACAATTGGTACACGTCCCTGTAGAAGTCGACTTCTTCGAAGTTCCGTCACGTTACCCAGCGTCTCCGCCAAAATATGTCGCGGAGATAAATGAAGCAAGGGCAAATTTAGGGATAATCAATTTATTATAAAGGGTATTTACCTTTTAGTTCTCCAGTAAAATTATTTACAAGAGATATTTAAGGGAGAGAGAGTCAGATGATAAAAACAACTTATCCCCAGGTAAAGATAATAATAATGAGCGGCCCCAGCCACCAAGGGGTCCCGTTTTCCTTATTTTCAGATCAGCTTCCGAGAACCCCTCACACCTGTGCCCCCCCCCCCTACCCCGGGGTCCAAGGATGAATGGCAGGTGTCCCATCTGGAAGGAGCTTCTTGACAATATAATAATGCGCTAACTTTATTTAGCTGCATCCCTTCGAACTCACGTGTGTATCTTTGTGGCATCATGAGTACACAACAGCGTCTGGGTACGACGTAACAATATGTTATATTCAAATGATATATATGTAGGGATAATTTTATTGTTAATTTTCATTTTGATGTATTGTATACATTTGATCATTAATAAATTATGTTTGAGGTTGTCAAAACTTCCTTTTTGTTCAAACACAGCAACGTGTGAACGGGTACAGCTAGGTGGAGCAGAGTATCAAACATAAAGTTATCTTGACAAGTATAGATTCAGTAGGGATTGGATGTTTGCTAGAATCGTTTTAGCAAATGTTCGTTGGGCAAACTTTTATTCGGGTAAAACCCGGGCGAAGCCGGGTACATTCGCTAGTTCTTCTATTAAATAAAGTTGAAATTAGGTTCTTTGGAGAATGACAAATATTTCTCCATTCTTGTTGTCTAATGGCCAGAAATCGTTTTTGTTTTTCGAAAATTTGGACGACCATTCATGATCATTACGTTAGGAGGCTCATCGTCAGAGCATCATACCTTCTACCATATATATAGTACAAGACTAATGACCCGGCTTCGCCCGAGAATTCCTTCCGAGTGCAATTTCCTTCATACTAAAAGTACATCAATAATAAATAGTAAAAGTTCCATAGAATAGCAATACAAAAGTAACACATAAACCACAGGCAAAAAGTGTATGTGGTGGCAAAAATTGTATTATATTAGTGTTTAGGTATTTGATTTAATTATTTTTGCAATCTATTTAGTTGTTTCAAAATCAATATAGTTTAAATAGATGGCAGCTTTTCTTTCCAACCACCGAGGTACCCGCCCCAGCGCATTAACCCTTAAAATTGCCTGAGTTGAGTGAGTGACTGCGATGGATCTTGACTGCGATGCCCATCTTATCAGTAAGAATAAGAAAAAAATAGGTTTATAAAAAATTAATCCAAAATACTGGCATATAAATTTTTTTCTGTAAAAAATAAAAGAGCACATGGAAATTAGGCAAACATATGTGTTTGCTAATGACTGCGACTGCATTTCAAACGATAAAAAAAAAAGATAAAAAAACAAAGGTCAGAGCAAAAATTAATTTAAAAAATACGAAAGCCATTATTTACATACAGTAACGCTAATTTTGTACAGTTTTTTTTAATTGCATCGTGTGTACTTACCGTAATTTAGTTAGTAATATAAATTTCTCTCTCAATGCTCAATACTTTTGTAAAAAATAATAATAACACTCGTATAAAAAGATATTTCAAAAAAAGTACGCAAGCAACTTGAAAAAAAAAAATGCAGAACGCTGATTGGTCGCTTAATTACCTGGTGTTGTTACTTCGCCTCGTATTTACTCCGCGTGAAAAAAAAAAGTTCTTCAAATGAAAAAATAAATAAATAGCCAAAAATACTAATCAAAATGTAGCCGAAAAATTTCCTTAGGTTTATTAAAAGCGACATGCAAAATTTGGTACCAATTGGTTCAGTAATCTTTGAGTTTATCGCGAAACAGACAACAGAGATTGACTTTTATATATAAGAAGAATATAAAAATTATATTTATTTTAAAATTATAAATTCTAGAACAAATTTCTCTGTTTAGATCGACCGCCAGACGTCGCCGCTTTCTCTATATAAAACTATTGTTGCTGTTTGGAAAGTCTATTATTGTTATATAACACATGTTAAGTGTATTTACGCAAGTTTGGCCTTAAATACCCATTTCTTGGTTTCTCAAGACGCCTCTGGGACCAAAAATATTTTTGGCCGCAGTGGTACAGCCTGCTCCAGGCTGCGAGCGCCAACAGCACGAAAAGCGTTCGTGGATGGCTTTTCTTGATTCATCAAGAAAATAGGTTGGCCAAATGTCAGGGAACAGGTTAAATCAATGTTTTAGTTAATTTCTTTTCCACTAGATGGTGATTTGCCATCTAAAAAACACATGTGCTCCTGGTCGCCTTTCAAATTTTGTAAATTAATTTTGATATACTTCCAGATCACATAAAAGTATGAAACATTTAACACTCAGTCCAATGAACAATGCAAGTGTACAAGTTTTCAGAATTCTGGGTGGTCGGAATGGCCAGGAATGAACAAATTTCTATATTTATTTTTAAGTCTTATGTTACGCCCCTTACAAAGAATTGACCGATCCGCCGCGAGCAGGCTTCCGTCTATTTAAGGCCTAATCCCCAGTGAACTATTGATTCAAGTTTTGCAAATCCATGACTAAAAACTAACTAAATAATTAATAGATGAAAATACATTTTTTAAAAAGCTTTTATTCGAATGCACTATAAAGGGAGAATAAAATATTGTATCTTCTGTCATTGAGTAATTAGATGTATCTGAGTGAAAATAAAAGCGGCGGGGAACGATCATATTTAGAGAAGGGGTAAAAATATAGCAAACACTTATAAAAATTGCTGATCAGCTGCTAAATATCAAATCACATTGGGTTCTAAATTAATGATGATCGTCCCTCGCCGCTTTTATTATCACTAAGATACATCTAATTGCTCAATGACAGAAGATACAATATTTTATTTTTATTTTTTTTTCCTTTTTAGCGCATTTGAATAATATTTTTCAAATGTATTTTTATTTATTAATTATTTTTTCTTTATTTATCCACCTGATCCCAGTACATATTTTCCACAATAAATATTTTGCTACAATATTAATATTTATGGTGCTTTACATTTTTATTTCTAGAGAATATAGTAAAAGATTATTGCCATATGAACCAATCCACTTAAAAAGATGTTTAAAGCCACTGTAGAAGGGAACAGTCTGTTAAAAAAGCCACTAGGGAGCCATTGTCAGGTCCGCCATTAGAGCTCGATGTCACCTTATTGGTCTCATTACAGTTTCCTGAGCCACCCAGGAATGGAGGTTGCCTTGGTGACGGTGGCAGCAGACCGCGTCCTCTTCTAATTACCTCCGGCAGAGGGATTAACTGGCCGATGGCTGACAGGACTTGATTGATTGGAAGATATTATAGGAGAATGTTTATTGGTATATTGAATATGTTGGCTTGGTCCTTTTATATACGTACAAGTTGGAGCAATAACATATGTGATATTTTCAATCTGAAATACCTTCTTTTAATTACACAAAGCTAACAAAATATTTGTGGAGGTTTATAATATTAATGTATTTTTGAATTCTCTTCGAGTTATGACCGAGTCATCGGACAAGAGAGAGTTACTCATACAGAGGCCTAAAGACTTGTTCATCCTTAAGAATAATCTCTAGGTCAAACGATTATATATATTTCAAATCTACTAATTTCAATTCTTATAAATAAATATCCATTTTTTATAGAAAGCTATCATGATTTTAATTGTGTTCAGGTTTAAAATTATTTTCTATGATGTGTCAACATCAACTCCACAATTTGGAAACATCCTTGCTTAACCCGAAAAATGTATTCAGATCAGAAATGAACTAAATCAATACACATTTACATTAGAAATCAGATAGTAAATAGGCGTAATATTTTGGATCTTGCTTGTCTATTTATAGATGCGATATTTTGATAGGTATTTAAGGCCGTATACTCTGTGAATTCTCAATAAAATCTTTTCACAGAGTTCAATCGCTTCCTTCTTTATAAACGTCTTACTGCCCGCATCTAATTCTTGGTGAACGTTATACTTTCGATTCTGCTTTGGATTACTTCTTTTTGTAAATCACACAGAGAGAATCAAGAACACCTTAATTTATTCCAGAAATTACTTCATTTCTCCCCAAATAGAAAATTAAAACTGTCTTTAAACTTCTCTGCTATCACCATTTTTTGATTGGTTATCAAAGCTTAATACTTTTAAAATGAACATCAATCAACATTGTCTCGCTACAGACACATACATCCAACCCCCCCCCCCCCCCCACACACACACACACACACAATAAATATTTTTAATTGTCAAATTGTCACACACACACTCGACCGTGCGGCCACGCGGCGCACGAGCTCCGCCGTTTTCCCTAATGGCTAGCGCTGAGGGCGAAGAATGTGTGATGAAAATGATACTTGCTGATAGCCCATAAAAGGCTGTACAAGAGCCTGAAAGCCCCAGCTTGAATATACAGGGTGTACCAGGTAAATTGGGAATTTCAACAATGGTATTTTAACTGAAATTTTTTGCAAGTAAAAATTAAAATATCCGAATGAAATTTGACACAGTAGTAGATAAAAGGATATAGTTTTTATTTATTCAATGTAGTTTCCATTATTAGCTACAACAGTCTCGAGGCGAGTGCGGAATGAAGCACAGGGCTTGGCGACGATGACCTTGTCCATTTGGGTCATCACCGTGTGAACTGCTTTCTTGACAGACTGGATGGTGGTATGAGGAGCTTTGTTGACATCTCTCTCAACAACGCCCCATACATAGTAGTCGAGGGGATTGCAATCTGGAGAATTAGGGGGCCAAATATCAGGACCCCAGTGACTAGGGACGTTAAGTGTCAGCCACGATTGTGTCTTTTTTGCCTTATGGGCTGGAGCTGAGTCCTGTTGGAAGACATACTTCCTTCCTGCGGCCACCATGTCCATCCAAGGCTTCACACCGGTCTCCAGAACATTGATGTAGGTGTCAGCGTTCATCCTAAGGCCCTTCTCAAAGAAATGGGGAGGCATGACATCACCTTCACTGCTGATAACGCCAAGGACCATTACGGAGGCAGGAAATTTCGTGTGCATCACGACAGGTATCTCTAAGGGGTCTTTACAGATCCAGCGATCATTCCTGGGATTTACCTTTTGGTCCACGTCAAAGTTCTTTTCGTCAGAGAAGAACCTTAGCATGCCAAAAGAGTCGTGTTTCAGGTTGTTGAGGAGGGCAGCAGCCTTTCCTTTTCTGTTATTCTTCATATTCTCAGTCAGCAACTGACCTTTCCGAAGGGCATAAGACTTGAGAGCAAGGTCCTCATGGATAGTTCTGACAATTGTCATAGAGCCAACGTCCATTTCCTTGGCTATGGCCCTCATGCTCTTCCCAGGGTTTCCATCAATCTTCTCCTTGACATTTTTGACAAATTCTTCGCCTCTTACCCTGTCCGATCGACGCGAGTGCTTTTTCCTTGTAGCTATCCCCTCTTTGTTACTGTCGGCCTCATCAAACTGCTTCTTGACACGATAAATAGTGGTTTTGGGCAACTTAAGAAAATCCACTATCTCTTTGGGGCTCCTTCCGGCGCGCAGAGCAACGATGATGGCAGCTCGATTTTCAAATTCTCGGTTACTCTTCATCACTACACTGCGCACACATGTACTGTTGCATTTTACATGAATATGGCTACGTAATGAAAAAAAAACCAAGTTTTTAATCTCAAGTAGTTTTTGTTTTATGGACTGTCAAAGTTAGTCCCAATTTACCTGGTACACCCTGTATATATTTATGGGGAGCAACAACAGCGAGGACTCCGCAGGTCCAAGAGGTCAAGGCTACGCGTGCCCACATCGCGGACGCCAGGGCGCGGCAGGCGTCCTCTACCCAGGAGCAGTGCGTCTATATAGAGCACTGCCCTGGCTTCACACCGCTCCACTACCTCCAGGCGGTGGATAAAGTGGTCGGAGGCGCAGAGAACATCATCCAGCTCACCCGGTAGAACGGCCACGTACTAGTTGGCCTGGCCAACGCGTAATATTCTTTTTAAAATAAAACAATTTTAGAAAGTTTGTTTTATTTTAAAAATAATATTACGCGTCTAAAATAGTTTTGTAATTTGATATCAGATGGCGCGCTAGTGCATCGAAATATAATTGTTCGAATAAAAGACACAAATCGATATTTGCCGAAGAGTCAAGCATCAACATCACTATAAAAGGAAGTTCCAAAAATGCAATATAACAGCGGTATGGTAGATTAAACTGGCGAAACCGCTGGGAGGGGTCACCACTGAAGAGTCAGGCCCTCCCTTTAATTTTTCCATTGCAGTAAGGGCAGTAGAAATTGTTTTATTTTAAAAAAGAATATTACGCGTCTGAAATAGTTTTGTAATTTGATAAAATATAATAAGTAATAAAGCGCCATCTATATATAACGAATGAAGACATCAAGACGCGAATGTTTCTTTTCACAAATAAATCAAACTTCTACTGTCCTTACTGCGATGAAAAAATATTGAGATGGCTTGGCTTATCAGTGGTGAACCCTCCCAGCGGTTTCGCCAATTTGATCCACCAGACCGCTTCTTTAGAGCTCTAATACTATAATTGATCATTCTGCTTTTATATGCTACACTGAAGGGTGGAATCGTAGAAATGGTTTTAAGCAAACTATGGACATACGCTTTTAGGACAGTAGAATTACATTTAATGATCCAATATAGTATTAGAACTTTAAATAAGTGGTCTGGTGGATCAAAAATTGGCGAAACCGCTGAGAAGGTGCACCCTGATGAGCCAAGCCTCCCAATATTTTTTCATCACAGTAAGGATAGTAGAAGCTTGATTTATTTGTGAAAAGAAAAATTCGCGTCTTAATGTATTCATTCGTTATAAAAAATGTGCTGCTAACTAATTCTCTGTAATAAATAAAGTAGTGGAATAGAAAGCAAGTTAGAGTAACCACGATAGAGGATCCAGGTGGCCAAGTAAGGCCACAGATGGTATATATATTGCCAGGGAGCGGGTGGCCGGGGATTAGGCCGACGGAGCAGAAACTTTAAATTAAGACCGCTGCTCCTTTGTGGCTGCGAGTTATTGGTCCTCGTTATCTGCACCACATAATGAACCCCGTTTTTTGGGGATTTTCCCTGATTTAAAGACATTTTTTATTATCAACTACGTTATGTATCATATCAATATTCTCCTCAGAGACAGAGGCCTTTCAACGTGCAATATTATCAATAGAGTTTTATGATTCAGATAAAATTAAATGTCAAAATATTATGTCCATCTCTCTCATAAAAATAGACGCAAATATAATACGCCATCTTTTGACTGTTTCTGTATTCTAGCCTATTTAAGTAGGTCACTAAGCCACAAGTTTTTTTTGCCTTAATTTAAACAGGAGAGAAAGAAAAAGCCTATTAATCCCTTATTTTAATCAATTTCCTTAAGGTAAAATTTATTTCCACATTTAAATATCTATTCGAAAATTTACAAATATCCATGTGAATCTCGCGAAATAAATTCCCGCCTGTACTGACGAGAGCTATAAACCCGAAACCGTGATCTTCAGGCGGGCGTTTTGAATTTGACAAAACTGGTGAACATGGAGTAAGCTCACATAAAATTTTAGCTTTTGTTTTTGATAGCCTACTTTTGCAGCATGTGTAGAAGACATTTGAATATCTTATATCGGCCAGGACTATTATACACCTAATGTTCGCTCTCCTAATGCTCGAACTCGTGGCGCTGGTTAAAAAGAATGCTATTGACACTACAGCACAGACGTCTTTATTAATACTTAGCTTTTGTGGATATCAATAAAAGTTAATTGCAACAGCTAAATATATATTACCAATAAAATACATTTATGTATATTTAATTCTTGTATTTTAATACAGGGGTATCTGTCAACAATGGTTCCGAAATGCGTAGAACCACATGGACGGAGGAATAGCTTATTATCGTGTTCTCAAACCAGTCACAACTCTGTTTCAGATATGACAATCGCCTTGAAAGAGTCTATTGCCAACATGGTGACATGTCCATTCCATTAAAAACCACATTGATCAACAACAAATCAATGATGATTGCGATATGACAGTTCACCTCTGGTCCGCAATGAGAACGCTATGGAACCCAACGATATGTGAATGGCTCCGCGTGACTTTATCTTTCCTTAAAGGAATGCTCTTTGTTCTTTATCATCAAGATAACTTCCGACCGCACTCATGATACATGCTGTAAGTCGCATGTTTTTTAATCATTGTACAAACTGGTGGCCACCAGTCTTCCATAATCGCGGTGGTGGCAGACAAATTCGCGCGCGCGACGGCCAAACGCATACAAGACGTATTCTATTGGCGAACCGAAAGAAGCTATCCCTCAAAACACTATCCACATGCTCGTTAAGTCTGTACCTATTCATGTTGTTACTTTTATAAGTATCAGCAGTGTTTCTACAACTTACTAATTAGACAGCGTTATGGTCGGTCAGTTTATAGACGTAGCATGTTGCAATAGACATCACCTTCTCTTCGTTGCTGTTTTTCTCGTTCGCCAGTTTTCATCACTTTCCGCATAAACGTTATGGAATATTATCTATATATATATATAAAAATGAATGTCTGTGTGTTTGTGTGTTCTCTATGGATTCAAAAACCATACATCCAATCGCCGTGAAATTTTGGGATATTATTAGGTGTATCCCCGGAAAGGTTTTCGAAAAATAATTTCTTGAATATCTTAAATATCCTTAGAGGTATTTACAGATTTGTAGATTTAACTCGCAGACAGCGCCACCGTTGCGCCGCCAGAGATAGGCTTAGGTTTGCTGCTCCACCCCTGATGACCTTGGGTCATCGTGTGAGTCACAGCATGCTACAACAAAAACACTCTCTCTGGGGATTTTGCGGCGTCAACAACCTGTAGGTTTGCCTCTCTCATATATTATACTTTAAACGTCTGCATATTTAAAGCATTTTTCATTTTAAAGAGACTGCTCTCTTAGCCCCCTTTAGACAACACCGCGTTCAACGGCAGTTTTGTTCGTTGACAAGTGGTTTCAAGAAATTTCATTTGTTTACAACAACGCTTCAACGGCGGTTTTGTTCGTTGACAGGTGGTCTCAAGAAATTTAATTTTTTTACACAAACGCTGCAACGAATTCACACGAAGATATTAATAGACGCATTTGAATTCCGACTATTATTATAGCTATTATTTATTATAGAGCCCCCTTTAGACAGCACCGCGTTCAACGGCAGTTTTGTTCGTTGACAGGTGGTTTCAAGAAATTTCATTTGTTTACAACAACGCTACAACGAATTCACACGAATATATTAATAGACACATTTGAATTCAGTCTATTATTATAGCTGTTAATTATTTTAGATAGTTAATATGATACATACGTGAATAAATGCAAATATTAACGCTTCAACGGCGGTTTTGTTCGTTGACAGGTGGTTTCAAGAAATTTAATTTGTTTACACCAACGCTGCAACGAATTCACACGAAGATATTAATAGACGCATTTGAATTCCATCTATTATTATAGCTATTATTTATTATAGAGCCCCCTTTAGACAGCACCGCGTTCAATGGCAGTTTTGTTCGTTGACAGGTGGTTTCAAGAAATTTCATTTGTTTACAACAACGCTACAACGAATTCACACGAAAATATTAATAGACACATTTGAATTCAGTCAATTATTATAGCTGTTATATTTATTTTAGATAGTTAATATGATACATACGTGAATAAATGCAAATATTATTGATTTCTAGCTGAAGAAAATAATTGGCAAAAACGTTTTATTTAACCCGCAATTATGCCACCAAAGTAAAATGCCATTGGTCGCTCTACACATCAAGCAAAAAGGAGGAGAGAATACCGAGCTTCAGAAACAAGTGAGCAGAGACAAGCTAGGCAAGAAAGAAATCGAGTTCACACTGCCCATGCTCGATCATTGGAAACGAGTGGAGAGAGTCAAGCAAGGCATAGAATAATCAAGTTTCAACTGTTTAAGCCATTCTCTTCCTAATAAAATTACCTGGATTTTTTCATTTACAACTATTAATCGTAAATATTGTTTGGCTTCTTTTACAAAAACATTTCTTTGATCTATAATCTCTATTGATTTACCACAAAAGGATTTTAATCTTAAATTTTCTGGAAATATTCTTTTACCTTGCCAATAAATCTTATAAATATCTTTAGGTATTAACGTAACTGGATCTTTTGTAAAGCACAAAGAATATTCATCTACTGTTAAATTTATTGTGGCATCAGTTTCGCCCTGTACAGAATATATAGAGTCCTCTTGTACAAATTTACATCCCTACATTCTTTTACTAACTTTGCAGACCCTACTTAAATGACCCAGTTTATTACATTTTAAAACAAGTCTTTGTTCTATGAGGTAAAACAGATGCCACGTGTGAATGTCTTTCACCACATCTATAACACACTATATTGCCTTTGCCACTTTGCCTGAAAGGCCTATACTGCGCCATACTTGTATTGTACTCACCCTTTTTATCCTTTCAATTCACAGGGGATATCTTGGCCACTAATTTATCTTGTAATTCTCTTGTATTTATCTCCGCCAATTCGAACGAGATCGCAACTGCAAAAACTTTATCCAGGGTAACATCGTCGTCCTCTTGTAGTAGCTTCTTTTGCAGGATTTCCGACTTGATTCCAGCCACAAAACGGTCTCGCATCATGGTTCCCAACATATCGACGAAATTACAATTTATTGCCAAATGTTTCAATTCTATAAGATATTCCGATATTGATTCTCCTTCCTGTTGAATTCTCTTTAAAAATCTGCATCGCTGCGGTATCACTTTCTTCTTTGGATCCAAATGCAGCTTAATTTTTTGAATGATAGTATCATAGGGTTGATCTTTCATTAGACCAGGAAGAAAATGTCGTTTCCCTGCTTCAAAGTTTCAGAATCTGGTAGCGAGGTAAAAATCAGCACTTTAATTTCCTCCTTCAGATGCCAAAAAGAAAGCTTCAAATTTTTGTACAAAAAGATCGAAGTGTCCTCCACTGGGCTATAGCATCTAAAAGGTACTATTAATTTTGAACTTGTCATGCTGATATTTTCTACTCCTTTGTTTTCTTGATCCAGATAGTTTAAAAGATGTAGTTGTTATACTTGCATAGACCCCGTTTTCCTCAGCTTTTTACTGGCTCTGTAGATCGCGCATCCTCGTCGCCACTTTTGTTGTGTCGTAATTAGACGTACAAGATTTCAAACTTGACCATGGCCAACAACAAATGTCCAATTTATATATACATATATTTTTACATAATGAGGCTTTAAATAATACAAATAATATTCATCTATTTACATAAACAACGGTTAATATGGAGCGAGAAGAGTAGAGGACTGAGCACAGATCCCTGAGGTACACCAGCCCATGTTCTTCGGTCCTTGGAAAATGTTCCATTGACCGAACCTTTATCCTTCTTCCCCTTAAGAAGTCTGCAATCCAGATTAAGGTTTTTCCTCTTACTCCGATGTTGTGCAGCCTTTCAAATAATTTCTACACTCGATCAAAAGCTGAGGTCATATCCAGGAATACAGCCGTTGTCTTCTTTGGCGGTTTTTCCTAGAAATCTATTATTGATTGACAGAAGTAGAACAGTTTATCAGTTGTACAGAGTCTGGATCTTTAGGCAGTTTGGTAGAAGTTTATTTTATTATTGTTAGTGAGCCAGACTATGAGCCTAGAGTGGATAATTCATTCTGTTATTTTACAAAGTATGCTGGTAAGAGCAATTGGCCGATAGTTCTTGCATTCCTTAGCATCTTTGTTTGGTTTCAGTATTGGCACTATAATTGATATCTTCCAATTCTTTGGTAGTTTACCTGAGTTTGCCATGAAATGTTCAGTATTCGTAGGAGTTGATTTTTAGCTTCGTCTCCAAAGTGTTTAATCATTTGACCAAAGATTAGAGCATCTCCAGGTGACATCTTGGATTTAACTTTCCTATTGATGAATTTAGCTCATTCAGTGTGAAGTCTCTCGAGTAAATATCTTGTTGATGGTAATTTCTTGCTTGTTTAACTAACCTGTTTATATTATTTTTTAGAGTCCTGTCTTCATTCGTATAGCTGAGTCTGGAAGTGCTTTAAAGATATTCAGCAATTATGTCAGCCATCTGTTTGTTCGTTCTCGCTGTTCATATCGGTTAGAGTATTGGAGGATTAGTGTTGGTTTTGATTGTTTTATAACACTAATTATATTCCAGTGATGGCTTTCCTTTTTTGGATCCATTTTTTTCGCAGATTTCTGCCCATTTTTCTCTCTTGTTTGAATATACAAATTTCTTGTTCTATTTTGTGACTAATTTCAATGAGTTCCTTTATGATTTCTTCTGTTTTATTTGTTTTAAGAAGTTCATTGATATTGTCTCTCTCTGCAATCATTGCCTCGATATTGTGGGTTTCCAGTAAAGTATTCACAGATCTTTACGTCTACCTCTAGGTATCGATACTTTTGCAGCTTTGGAGATGTTCAAAGATAATTTTTCCAATTTTTTGTCAATCATTCTGTGATTTAATTCTTCGTTGCACAGTTCTTCAAGCTTTTCTGTAATTTTTCCCAGTGTTCTTCTATTCAGTTGGAAATTCTCAATTTTGAATTTTAGGGTTGTTAAAATTGGTCTGTGGTCACTGATTTCACTTTTCAGAATTTTCCATTGTGTTGTGGGTGCGATGTTGTAATTTATCGCTTTGATCTCTATTGCGGATTCTGTGCCTGTGGACTTGGATAGATAGGTGTTCTTTTCGTTATTTAACGGCGTAAGGTCGAGGTCGGTTAGCATGTCCTCAACCTGCTGACCTTTGTTATCCTGGACAGGTGATCCCCAAGTTGGTCTTTCGGCGTTAAAATCACCAAGTATGATTGCGATATCCGAAGACGCTTCACTTAATGTCTCTATCAGGTCTGTATTGATGCTAATATTATCGTGGTGATAAACATTTATGATTGGAATTGTTTTACCATTAAGATAGATTTCTATTGCCTGAGCTTCTGTCGTGCGTTCTCTAGGCTTACTCTGATTATAGGCGATTTCCTTAAATTTGATTTCTAGAGTTTTAATCAAAACGGCAAGTCCTCCTCCGAATTTTCTCGCTCTGTCCATTCGTAGTGTTGTATAATCTTTGATATTGAATTTCAGATTCTGATTTAATTTTGTCTCCTAAGGACAAGTAATATGTACATTGTTGTCACAGAGAAGACAAGTCAGCTCTTTATTTTCCTCTGGGTACCATTTATATTGAGTTGTAGTAGATTGAATTGTGTTCTCGTAGTAGATTTCTCATCATGAGCTCGAGCTGCAACTCCTGACGCGGCGGTTACCCCAGACGCGGTAGCATTACTAGAGATATCAGTTTTGCTCTTCATTTGAAAATGGGTGCCGTTGCAACGTTAGTCATCTTGGAAACGAACCAGAATTTGGTCAAATATTTCAAGGGTCCAGGGGGGACCGCAAGGAGGTGTGGTCAAACTTCTCCCCTTCCACTTGTAATGCCGTCACTACAGGATAAAGCACTCTTTGTGGATTTTTTAAATTGTGATTCAGAATCTGCCACTGAAGCTTTACGAGCGTTTCGTTCCTTTAAAGATATTCGAAGCGGTAAAGGACCAATGAGTTGCTACTCTCTAAAGCGATTGATTAAAAGTTTTGAGGAAACTGGATCTCTGGAAGCAAAACCTCGGAGTGGAAGACCATCGACATGCAAGTCAGTGGCTGTTACGGTTTTGCAGAATGCTGAAGCTATTGAAACGTTATTCCCGTATGGAGAAGTAAGTGCTAGACAAGTTTCTCGACAAACGGGGATTTCGTATGGAACAGTTTGGAGAGAACACACATTTAGAATTTTTCTATAAAAATATCCTAACAAAATTAAAAGTTTTCACGAGTTGAAAGTAAGCGATTTTAAGAAGCGTCAAGAATTCGATGCATGGGTTTTCCGGCATATTGATATTGATGAAAACTGGCTGTCAAATGTTCTAAGAACAGATGATGCTCACTTTTATCTAAAGGGAGAATTTACCATTCAAAACTGCCTCATTTTGGCAACAGAAAACCCTAGGATTTTTACAGAAATACCACTTCATCAGCACAGAGTTACAGTTTTGTGTGGGTTCACTTCTTCTTTAATTATTGGGCCATTTTTCTTTGAAAAAATCAATGGAAGAAATTTTAAAACCGGTTTCGTAACTGGTGAACGTTATGTTCAACTTTTGAGAGAAAAGGTTATTCCCATATTGCAGGACAGACAAGCACTAAGCGAAATAACATTCATGCAAGATGGAGGACCTCTTCATATCTCCCGCGGTGCCATCACCAGACTTGACGCCTTACAATTTCGGTTATGGGGGTACATTAATTCGCGTTTTTATCGATGCCGGCCTACTACATTGGCCATGTTGAAGGCTCTTCTATCAGATGGTACGTTTTATAAATTTCAACTATTTAATTGTAATCATTCTGTCATCTATCGTCTGCGGGCGGTGTTTGAGAATGAAGGGCGCCACATTGAGCAAGGATTGTGACCTAATACAAGAAAGAAGGCAGTTACCTCATGTGTTATATTTTGCGGCTCTTTGTTTTGGGTTATGGGAATAATAAATGCTGTTCTCACATCTTGACTCTTTTTTTTTCTGTAAACAGTAATTTTTTTTGTCATTTGCCCACATTTTATATTATGTCGTGCAGGCCAAAGTGTTATAACTTCTCGAATAACACTGGCATACACAATTTTACCCCTTATGTTTATCGCTTTTCGCTCATTAGAAGTAATAGCATAAGGAATAATCTCTCTATCCCCCCCCCCCCAACTTTAGATATTTTGCGCAAAAAATAATACAAAATGATTTTACTACCACGTTTTTCAACGCAAAAGGTCGATTTAAAAATGATTTTTTTGAGGGGATACATTTTCAAAATTATGTACAGTATAATAAACAATGATAACATTTGACAAACCCATAGGATATTTGGAATAAAGTACGACAAATATATTTTGTCACTCCCCTCTATATTTCATTTTTGGATCATGACAAATATCCAGTTAAATAGTCAAGTGTCGCCAATTGGTCAAGAAACTATACATTCCTTATAGCACGAAATCCTATTAGTAGTGCAATCATAATTTTTGGTACTATATTAACATTTCAAAAATCGTGTATTGATATCAGTAGTTATTTTCAAACATTCAATCTATTTCACAAAACTCCATCTAAAATATGAATATTTTTTTACTACATGTTTTAATTTGCATTTACCTATTTTACATATCTCAGATTGTATTTAAAAATCGTCAACCATTTCTTATAACTTTTGGCGAAATGGTGTTTTATTAATATATCATTTGATATTATTAGGGTTCTTTCCTGGTATTCAAAAAGGAAAAATACGTGTCTTTCAGTTATATTTTTCAATTTATCAAACAATTTGGCCGCTGAATCTCTGATTCTGGTAGAGCGCCATTTAGCGAATAAAGTTGTAACTAAAATCAATTTTGAATTTTTCATTATTTGCCATAAAAAAAACCATTGCATCCTAAACACAATGGTGTTTACCGCATTCCTCTAGCGCAGTTCGCGGAGTTATTAATTTTTAAAGTTGTGCGGGACTTTTGGATCACTCTGTATTATTGTCTCACTTGCATTGACAGATATACGTTCTGGATGGAAGTGATACCCTTGGAGAACATAACATCTGAGAGTGTGGTCATTACCTTTTATAATAACTGGGTGTCAAGATTCGGAACTCATTATATAGTTTCAGATCAGGGAAGACAATTTACATCCCAAGTGTTTAAAGATCTTGCAGCTATATGCGGTACGACACTGCTACATACTACTCCTTACCATCCTTAGAGTAATGGTAAAATTGAACGTTTTAATCGGGCACTTAAAACTCCTATTAAAGCTCATAATTGTCAAATGGACCGATTCTTTGCCGACAATACTTCTAGCGTAACGCTCACAATGTAACCAAAGATATTTTTATCCATAAAGATTTATTTAAATCTGATCAAGTTTTCTTGAGAATCAATAGAATTAAAAAGCCTTTAGAACAATATTACGAAGGACCTTATCCAGTTCTTGAAAAATCTGATAAATTTCTTACACTAAAAATTAAGAACAAGGAAGTGAAAATATCAATAGATCGATTAAAACCCGCTTATATCTTGGGAACACTAGATCAACCTGCCAGCATTGGAGATTCCATCATACCTGCCAGCAGAGAAGATCCCATCGGGCCTTCCAGTAAACCGCAACCAGCCAAGCCTGGGGTGCGGTTCGATTTGCCAAAGGAGACCCGCAGCGGAAGACGGATAAAAATTCCTTCCAGGTACAATGAGCCTATTGGTCGTGACTTCCGTCACTGGAAGGGGAGTGATGTAGGAGACATGTAAAAATTATTGTTTTGAATTTCTATTTTATGTAAATTTTATTTGCTTTTTAAATTTCATATTTAATTGTTGCAAATATGCAAAATTATTTTTATTATAAAATTTATATAATTTTTTTCTATTTAATTGGATTCATTCTTCTTTTTTTTTTTTTTTTGTTGTCTGAATATAATAACACAATAACAAGGTTTTCTAAAATATGAATTTGTGCTATAATATGCCTAGAGATGATTAAGAAAATTCTCTCTATGTTTTCTTTATAAAGAGATAGATGCTACAAGGTAATAAGACCTGATCAAAATAAATTGATAGTGTGTGGTGTTTTGGTAACAGCATTGTTACCATCATCAGGCAAAATATTTTTTTTAAACGATTTTTTGTATTATTCTTTTGTCTGATTATGTAACAATGCTGTTACCGAATGGTCACACACTATTTATTTATTTGGATTAGGTCTTATTTTCTTGTATCTATAATCCAAATTGTGTTTTATCATTAGAGACTGATGCTCTGTTGAACGTAGATATATGTGAGATGTCTATCCAGGATGTTGTGGTGTCGTGAGTTTACAGCTAGGAGATTAAACAAAAAATACCTATTTTCAGATTGATGGACTCTCCAATCGTGGAAAAAGAACCCCGCTATATGGACAAGGCAGCCATCTGATTATGGATGCAGGTGGCATTAAGTCTGCGTCTGGTCGTATTGTCACCGAAATATCGTTTTTATTGACAATTAAAATATTTTATTGACATCTTGTCAATACATTCAAAGTACACAGTCTGTACTATTAAAAAAAGATAATAGGCATTATATACATTATCTACAATGAATATGGCTCCTCTGCCAGCGCTACATAGTTTGATGGAGAATCACCAGCGGGTCTCCAGTGACACCACATATTTCGCGATCAACGAAGAATACGTAGATCGCGTACTTCGCCGCGGAGGAGATCGTGATGGCGTGGTCCTCGAGACCAACTGGAAAGATCCAGCACTGCAGGTCCGGCGGCCGCCGATGATGGAGAACCCGGATGACAGGGCGAACGGTGCTGCAGGACCAGTAGCGGTGGGCCAGCGACAGGTCGATGGAGCCGCAGGCGATGCAGACCGGCTGACTCGATACCAGGTGCTCCGGATGGGGCAGGGCGTGCAGGGCCAGTCGCATTGCGATATCCGCCACATGGCCCCCGAAGGAGCAGCGACGGAGAGTTGAGAAGAGCACACCGGAGGAGGGTACGTCGACCACAGGCGCCCAGCGTCGGAGATACTGTGAGGTGGGAACGGCGGCCAGGCGGGGATGCAGTCGGGCGCCGTGCGTGTGTATATGCACAGGAAAGGAGTAGCTGTCCCGCGCAGCACCACGGCTTCCTCCAAAGACCTCTCCTGGTAATCGCTCCTAGCATTCTCGTTCAGCAGCCACTGGCAGAATAATCCGAGAGCAGCTGCGTCCTCGTGGACACTCCTTGTCGTCCTGGTATTGAGCGGCGGATCAAGGACCGCCATGTCTCGGACTCACTCTCCGACCCACCTTGAGGGAGCTCGAAGCGATGGAGTCGCCAGGAACCTGCAGGCGCCGACGAGGGGCAGGTTCAGTAGGGTGGGAGTGGGCACCATCCGGTGGTTCAGGCCCAGGATGAAGTTCCCAGAGTTCCAGCAGGCGACGACAACGGGGCACCACCCAGGAACTCGAAGACAGGGGGCCATCCAGGTTCCAGAGTCCGCCAGCCATGAGTAGGCGTTCTTACCTCCAGCTCTTCGTACAGCCTGAACCCTCTTAAAGCAGGCGAGTTGGGTGCTGATGCCCAATGATCCCACGCCACCGACGGACACAGGACGTGACAGAACGATGCCGGGTAGCCACGCAGTGCGGTCAAGACCCCAAACAAATCGCGCCAGTCTTGCCTGCAGTCTTGAGATGAAAGTCTCACTGGGCAGGTAGGCCTGAAGATGGTAGTAGATTGATGAAACAACCAGACTATTGGCCGCTCTCGCCCACCCCACCAGAGAGAGACTACGGACAAAGGGGGACCATCTAGCGATGGATCCTTCCTGTAGTTTACTAATGTGCTGATCTTGTACCGATGTTCTATGTCCCAGGGTGACGATGGTGCCCAGAATGGTGATTTTTTCTGTTCTTCAGGAAATTCCCAATGGAGAGTCTGTGCGGTTTTTCCACCCACCGCACCAGAGACCCTGACTTTTTCCGATGTTTACTCTTATTCCTGACACACGCCTGAAGTCATCGAAGATATTCTTAATTATCTCCAACTGCCCATCCTAGGGGATAAGCAGAACGATATCGTCGGCGTATGCCAGAACGTTTCTTCGCCCGAGTAACTGCTCTAAGTGAAGAAGAAGAGGCCCCGTGCAGATCGAAAAGAGAGCAGCGCTGGACGCGCAGCCCTGCTTCACCCCGTTAAGCAGTAGAACAACGGAGTACGTCCAGCTTCGTCGATCCTCACGGCCGCTTGTGCCCCGGCATAGAGCAGCTGGACCCACGCTACGAAGACTGGCGGAACACCGATGGAGATCAGGAAGGATATCATGAAGCCGCGGTCCAGAATGTCAAACGCAGACTCTAGGTCAGTGGCAACGACCGCAAGTAGTTCATTATTTTTGTGGGCTGTGACGACCGCGTCAGAGACGCTAACCGTGTTCCAGGATGGTGTTCTTCCCGGAAAAGCGTAGCGCTGGCATTCCGGAACTATGTCGCGAAGGTGACGTCGCAATCTCCTGTGTAGAATGCCGCTGAGTACTCTGTAGTCTGTTGGAGAAAGGGTTATAGGTCGAAGTCCGCTGAGACGTGGGCCGCCGTGCGGTTTGGGAACCACACATAACTCGCTGCGCCGTGTGGATGAAGGCAGAGTCCCGAAAGTCTGGGAAGCCTCGAAGATCTGTTGAAGCGCTTGCGCGAAAAAGTTTTCAAATCCGAGGATAAGTTCGCAGGGCAGCTCGTCCCATCCGGCCAATTTTCCCATGGGCAAGCGACGGATGGCAGCACAGATTTCAGCTTGGGAAATCTCAGCGCGGCTCAAGGGATCGCCTTCTTCTAAGTTGATGGTTAAGGTGGCGCCACACAGGAATTCTTAAATGTCTTCCGGAGAACATGCTGGGCGTGAGAAGCGCTCTTTAAAAGAGGCGTAGGCCATGTCCCGCAAAGCTGAGCCCTCGATGACTTGTCCTGCGCTAATGCAGATGGTGAGTGATGTGCGGCGAGTCCGAAGCGCGCGCCCGAGGTCTGGTAAAGAAGGGTAGTCTGCGTCAATCGATGCTGCTTCGAGCTTCGTTTGAAAAAACTTCCTCGCTCTCTTGATGTAATTATCCTTTGAGACGCGAGGGACAGCGAGGGTCTTTATTTCTTCAGCCAGATTGGCCTTGAAAGAAATCCATTTCTGCCATAATTCACTTGCCATCAGGTCTTCCGTGGTGCTTGGGGCGTCGTCTAAGAGTCACCACCTGTTCTATGACCAGTCTCGAGCGAAGCAAGCTGGCGATACTGGGTGGTCGAGGATAGTGAGCCTCGCCGATCTGAAGGAGAACTGCGCGGTGATCGGAGTTCTTATAGTGGAGGGTCCAGTAGCGGGTGGCTCTGTCGGAAAGGTTTGAAGGCAGTAGCACTCGGATCAATCTGCTCGAATCTAGGCGGTTTCCTTAGTTGGAAATTCTTGTTGGCTGGTAATCCGCGTCGATGATAGCTACGGAGAGGTTGGCACGGTCCAAGAACTCTATCAAGGCTTCAACAGAACCGGAAGCGACGTCTCTCGCATTCTCTTCGGAGATGATAAAGTCCCCAAGAATCCAAGTATTTTCATTGACGGCTGCAGTTCTGATGGATTGCAGCTGCTGGAGCCGCTCGTCAGGATGATGGGAGAGGTGGCAGTTGATAAATTTCGTCCGTTGACCTCGGACGTCGACATCAAAGACGGCGACCTTGCCGGGAAACATAATCCGCTTTCCGAGGATGGAAATTCCCGGTTTAACTAAACAGGCGAGTCCAGATCCCCTGATGGCCGGAGCTGGCGCGAGAGCGGCGGTGTATCCCAAGCAGAGGTCCTCGACAGCATCCAGGGTCGATACGTTGGTCTCCTGGACGAAAGCGATGTCAACTGCGTGCTGCTTTAGGAATCTGCAAAGCTCCAAGCTTCTTTGACGAGCGGCGATCCCGCGCACATTGAGGCTCGCAAGGCGGAAGCTCATTGCGGGGGTTTAGTTTTGGCTCCGATGCGACAAGCCGCTTGTACAGAAGGCTGGTCTTATCTTCCACTTTGTCTATTAACTTTGAAGCCAGAAAGTTAAGGCCAGATTTTTTAATATTGTCCAGTTCCTTAAGGTATTTTGTGGGGAAAATTGGGGAGGAAATGGCGCGGAGAACATCTTCCTTATTTACCTCACATTCCTTGCCTCCTCGAACAGCTTGGATGAGGTTTTTCTTAATACGGCGGCCAGTTGCTTTTGTTCCCTGGTCTTAGCATCATGAAGGGATTCTTCATCTGTAAGAGTTGTCTTGTTCTCTACGATTTTCTCCTTTTCGGACGAAGTTTCATGTTCCGCGATGGTGGCGGGCGTAGGATCGGAAACAACAGCAACTGGGTCACATATAGCTGAAACCTCTATAGCAGGTGGGGCGGGGGTGAATCTGGTGGTGGCTGGTGCTGCTGTAGGTTGGCTGGAGGGAGCCGCAAGTTGGCTGCCTAAGTTTTTATCCTGTGTCAAGGGCACACTGGAAGTGGGAACTCAAATGTTCTGGGGGCAGTTAACCTGAATGTATCCCATTTTTTGGCACTTGTTGCATTTTATCCCGTGCGTTATGTATACGGGAGTGGTTATTTCTTCCGTCAGGATGTTTATACAGGCGCGATGGAGGTCACCTGATAGAAGGGTCGTAGTGCCTTGATGACGTCACTGTCCTCGATATCGAATGGTAGTCCATTGAGTGTGATCTTGTTCAACTTCTTCCTGTATGGAAAAGCCCTCAAGAGAGGTCCACGGATCTCAAGTCATTACAGACCGGGAGAGACCAACCAGAATCTGACCTGACATCTTCGCCAGTTGATGGACGCAGTCTTTACCGAGCATGTCTTCCAATGCGTCAATGTAGTCCACAGGTGAGAACTCCTGCAGGAACTCTAGGAATACCATCTGGTCGAAGTTGGATTTTGAATATCTCACGTGGCATCGATCTAGGAGTTGTCGGGAAGCCTTTATCTGTTCAACCGCACTGTTGGGCCGAGTACTTTGGTGACGTAGCGCGGTCATGGTCCGAGACTCCCCGGAGCCCCTAGGCTGTGGTTGCAGGGTGTTTTTATGAGAAAGGGGGGATTTACCTCTCTTCTTGCCGACAGTTGTGAAGCCGTCAGCGTCGTTATCATTGTCTTGGGCGACGTCAATTTGATCCACCCAACTTCTTTTGACTGTGCGGGGGCAGTTTCCTTGTTCGTCGCCTCGTGATGACAAGTTTCTTTTGGGCGAATTTCTTTCGCTGATATTTTATCAGTTACTTCAGTATGCTCATTAGAAGGTATATTTTCATGTTCTTCGTGTCATGGGCTTTCTTCCAATTCCTGTAAGCGGTTCAAGCACTCGATATTTCATGAGTCCATGGCCAAAAATCGCGGAGCTTGTGCTCCACTTGGACACACATCCGAGGTAAACTTGGGTTTAAAAAAAGGAGAGAAATATACCAGGTCTATTAGTATGAAACGCGAAAATGGGCGCCAGAGGCCGCTGTGCAACTTTATTTGAGCCGACGGTGGCGCTGTTGTAGGCGTTTTGTTCTTTGACTCATGTGGCATCAGCATGCGTGCAGTTTTAGAAAAATTCAAATCGTGAAATTTTTCTGGAGCCCGTGAAAAATGGCGATTTCCGAGCCAAAAAGTGCCCATTTGCGGGAGGTTTTGTTGTTCGCCTTCAACTGGAAGAAAAGTGCCACTGAAGCCCACCGAATGCTCGAGGAAGTTTACAGCGACCACGCTCTGAGCAAATCGCAGTGTTACAGGTGATTTGAAAAATTCCAAAGTGGCGATTTTGAACTTGATAATGAACCACATGGAAAACCGCCCCAAAAATTCGAGGACGCTGAACTGCAAGCTTTGTTGGATGAGGACAGTACCCAAATGCAGGAGAAACTCGCAAAACAGCTCCAGGTGTCTCAAGGTGCTGTTTCTCTACGTTTAAACAGCCTCGGAATGACCCAAAAGCTTTCCAGATGGGTCCCCCACGAGTTGAGCGAAAGGCAGCAAGAACAGCGTCTGGTAACCTGCGAAGGGCTGCTCGCCAGGCATGAAAAGAAGTCATTTTTGCAATGAATCGTAACTTCTGATGAGAAATGGATCCATTTCAGCAATCCTACGCGCCAAAAGTCGTGGGGCCTGCCCGGCCAATTTCCAAAAAGACGCCTAGGCCCAATGGCTTCGGAAAAAAGGCAATGCTTTGCATATGGTGGGACCAGACCGGCGTAGTATATTTCGAGCTCCTGAAACCTGGCAAAATGGTCAATACTAGTCTCTACGAACAACAAAGGCACAGTTTGAGAGAGGCGTTGAATGAAAAAAGACCGGGATGGCGTGAAAAGCACAACAACCTGATACTGCAGCATTACAACGCTCCAGCCCACAACGCTACGATGGTCAAAAACACCATAAAAGACTTGGGCTGGGAACCCTTACCCCACCCGCCGTACTCACCAGACTTAGCGCTGTCGAACAACCACCTTTTCACATCTTTAGGTCACGCCCTAAAAAAACAGGAATTTTCGGACTCAGACATACTCCGAAAATGACTTGTTGACTGGTTCGACTCAAAAGGAATAGAAATTTTCAGACAAGGAATTCGAAAATTGCCTGAAAAGTGGTCCGAGTGTATAGCTAATCAGGGCAGTTACTTTGAATAAAAAATCTTTTGTTGTATGGAATTGGTGAACTTTTGAATTCACTGAAATTTTCGCGTTTCATACTAATAGACCTGGTAATATTAGGTTAAACTGGAATGTACGTAATAAAAGGAAGCATTATAAATCTCGAATGTTTCTTTTATTTGTAAACACTAAACAAACTTCTACTGTCCTTACTGCGATGAAAAATATATAGGGAGGGCTTGGTTCATCAGTGATGAACCCTCCAAGCGGTTTCGCCAATTTAATCTAGATCCTTCACCCAAACTTTCTCTCCTGCAATTAGTTCCGCCTTTTTCGTGGCTGCACGGCGTCTGTCAAAAGCCGTTTTCTGCACCATCTTCCGCTGCCCCTCTTCCCCCCTGATTTTGGATTGATCTACTGTTTTAGGGGTTAGTGATAATGAAGTGCAGGAAACCATAGTGCGAATTTTCCGTTTAAATAGAAGTTCTGCAGGGGAGAGTCCGTTTGCCAGGGGTGTTGCCCGATACTCCATGAGTGCTAGGACCGGATCTTTATTCTTTTTCATCAGGTTTTTCACAATTTTGACAGCAGCCTCTGCTTGACCATTTGATTGTGGATGCTTTGGGCTGGAAGTGATGTGTCGAAACTCAACTTCGGAGGCAAACTTCGTGAAAGCTGAAGTTGTTGATGGGCGAAATTGTGGTCCATTATCACTGATTACATTGTCAGGGATGCCTTGACGAGCAAAGATGGCTTTGCAGTGATCTACCACAGCTTCCGACGAATGTTTAGTAAGTCGTACGACCTCGATAAAACGAGAAAAGTAGTCTACGATGACTAAATACTCACTTCCTTCGTAATGGAAGAGATCCATTCCGACCTTTTGCCACGGTCGTTCCCTAAAGTCGTTGGGAATGAGTTGTTCGTGCTTTAGGGGTTGGTTCTCGGGCTTCCCCCGTAGACGTCGATGGCCCTTTAGATAGCAAGCCAAGGCCAGCAAGGCCAGGGCCACCAGTTCTACCGCGGTGACCACCAGCTCCGGGCGGCTAAGCAGGGGGCGGTATTCAGGCTCCTGGATGGGGGGTGGCGTGGGGAGGGGACGTATCGGCATAAGCTCGCCGATTGACGCAATGGTCAGAAGCAGCAGGATCACAAAGTAGGCAGCCATCGTTCACTTAGAGCAACTATTCGCTTTGATAGTCAAATTTAACTGGGAGGAAACAATAGGGTCCATTGTTGAGCTCCATGGTTACTAATTTATTGAGATATTTAAATAATAAAAAAGCATATTTTGGATTGAATAAAAGATTTATTTTTCAATATACAAACTCTCAGACAATAAAGTTCGGCCAATATAGTCCTGTACTCTAAAAATATAGATAAAATGTCAACAAAAGTCACTTTAGTGTCTTTCGAATTAGTCACCTAACATAACTATGCATCGCTGCCATACATGTCCTGGAAACTTTGGCTTCTAATGGGATGGACTTCAAAAACCTCGTCACGTGTCGTTGGATGTCAAAAATTTTGTAACGTAGAAAATTAGAAAAGACAAACTTCAGGATGACACGGCGATTTATTTAAGGCGCAAAAACAAATCAACATTTATAAGATAAGCAATAAGGGAAGTTTCCAGAGTAGCAAAATATAAATAATATAAATACAGTAGTACCTCCCTGTAAAGGACAACACCTAATTGCAGAGCCAAATTGTCCTTTAGGGAGAGGTGTCCTCTTACCAGAGAGTTGTTAAATAGTATAAATGGTAATTTTATGAAAATGAAAACTGTCCTTTATAAAGAGGTGTCTGCTAGGTAGGTGTCCGCTAAATGGAGGTTCTATTGTATTAAAAAAGTGATAATCCATACATAAAATATGATAAATACTTTGCTAAAATGTCATCAAATCTCTTTCCTTTCGGGCCCCACTATGGGGCGCTGTTAACGGCTTATCTTGGCTGATCCTTTGCTGGACGGGGCTGAAACCGCCTGCTCCTGACGTCTTGGACTCACCGAGGATAAGGAAACTGCTGAGCTCTTGGGAAGTCACGTTGAGTGTCCTTGAGCCTAACCACGGGGCTCTTCACCCATCCAGCTTGATGACCCTGCATCTAAGAGATAGCAAAAGGTTCCTGCGGCCGCCAGATCTGCTAGTGCCCCTACCCTAGCACGCTCAACGTGTGCTGCGCTTTCAGGCGCGCATCTCCTAAAGGCTTTCTGCCAGCGACTACTGCAGTAAAACGCCAGCTCCAGCTATTATGTAGAACTCGAGGCGATGACCATCGTTCTGCAGGGATCGTCAACCCCTATCACCCGCCTCTCCAGTCAGAGGACGAGCAGTCTCGGAACTCGGCACGGTTGCTGAAGCATCTTGTTGAAGAGTTAGATGTCCGGCGGACCCCGACCGAGGATATACCTCGCTCCACCCTGTGGGCGTCGCAATAGCTTCACTGGGCACGACGCAGACATCGCCCTGCAGCTGGCCCTCCACGCCCTACCACATCCTGACCATCTTGCCTCGAGGCGTGCCACGGGTAGCCGACCCACATATATAGGAGTTGCCAAGCCATGCTACTTCTTCTCTGAGAGGTGCTCACCTCCTGCGAAGAGCCCCTGGATCTGCAGGCCTGACTCTTCGGCGTCGGCCAATATCCCAAAGTCAATGAAGATAACAAGTGTAGCGAAGGCTACCATCTACAAGTACCATCTTGGTCTTGAGGTAGGTAACACCAGCCATCACATCGACCTGTCCAATCTGTGGAAAAGAACTCTCGCGGGTCTATCATTGGCGGAGTCTTACTCGTGGTGGGCGACACCAATGTAGATATTCTATATAGTTTATATATTCTCATCATATGTATAAAAAATAAATAAAAGGCATATATTGGATCTAAATTTATTATTCAACCAATATTTCTAGGGGCAAAACGCTTCTCTTTTATCAAGGTTTTTCTTTGATTTAAACTAAATCACGTGGGTATGTGATCCACTCATGCTATACAGGATCAAAGTAAGAAACTATCTGATGAATATATATATGTAAGTGTATACACTCATGGACAAAACTTAAGTAAGTTGCAAGGAAAATATTTGATACACGGTGACCTTTATTGAAGAGACAATAGATAACCAAGTGTAAAAAAATTCTTCTTACTTCTTTAAAAAAAAACAGACGACTGGCGATATCGAAGACATTCCATTTCATTAAATTTTGTCCATGAGTGTTTTCTAAAATGTGAATCTGTGCTATATGCATAGAGATTATAAAGAAAATTCTCTTTATGTTTTCTTTATAAATGGATAGATGCTACAAGGTAATAAGACTTAATCCAAATAATATAATAGTGTGTGATGTTTCGGTAACAGCATTTTTACCATCATCAGACAAAAGAATTAAAAAAAAAAACGATTTTTTAAAAATTCGTTTGTCTGATGATGGTAACAATGGCGTTACCCAAACTTCACACACTATTTATTTATTTGGATTAGGTCTTATTTTCTTGTATCAATAATCTATAATCCAAATTGTGCTTCATCATTAGAGATTGATGCTCTGTTGAACGTAGATATATGTGGGATGTCTATCCAGGATGTTGCGGTGTCGTGAGTTTACTGCTAGGAGATTAAACCAAAAACACCTATTTTCAGATTGATGGACTCTCCAATCGTGGAAAGGGAACCCCGCTATATGGACACTGCTGTTATCTGATTACGGAGGCAGGTGACATTAAGACTGCGTCTGGTCGTATTGTCACCGAAGTATCGTTTTTATTGACAATTTAAAAAAAATTATTGACATCTTGTCAATACATTCAAAGGGCACAGTCTTCACTATTTAAAAAAAAGATAATAGGCAATATATACACTATGTACAATGAAAATGGCGTCTCTGCCAGCGCTGCAGTTTGGTGGAGAATAGCCAGTGGGTCTCCAGCGACACCACGTATTGCGCCTCTGAGGAGATGGTGATGGCGTGGTCATCGAGTCCAACTGGAAAAATCCAGGACTGCAGGTCTGGCCGATGATGGACCTCTCGGATGAGAGGGCGAACGGCGCTACAGGACCAGTAGCGGTGGGCCAGCGACAGGTAGATGGAGCCGCAGGCGATGCAGACAGACTGACTCGATACCAGGTGATCCGGATTGGGCAGTACGTGCAGGGCCAGTCGCATTGCGAAGTCCGCCACATGGCCCCCGAAGGAGCAGCGACGGAGAAATGAGAAGGGCACACCTGAAGAGGGCACGTCGACCACAGACGCCCAGCGCCGGAGATACTGTGAGGTGGGAACGGCGGCCAGGCGGGGATGCTCCAGCTTGCGCCGCGCCGCACCGCGCAGCACCGCGGCTTCCTCCAAGGACCTCTCCTGGGAATCGCTCCTAGCATTGTCGTTCAGCAGCCGCTGGCAGAATGATCCAAGGGCAGCTGCGTCCTCGTGGACACTCCTTGTCGTCCTGATATTGAGCGGCGGATCAAGGACCGCCATGTCTCGGACTCGCACTCCGACCCACCTTGAGGGAACTCGAAGCGATGGAGTCGCCAGGAACCTGCAGGCGCCGACGAGGGGCAGGTTCAGTAGGGTGGGAGTAGGCACCACCCGGTGGTTCAGGCCGAGGATGGAGGAAGCCTGTTCCCAGAGTTCCAGCAGGAAACGACGACGGGAAGGCACCCAGCAACTCGAAGACAAGGGGCAATCCAGGTTCCAGAGTCCGCCAGCCATGAGTAGGCGTTCTTACCTCCAGCTCTTCGTGCAGCCTGAACCCCCTTGAAGCAGGCGAGTTGGGTGCTGATGTTCAATAACTCCACACCACCGACGGACAAAGGACGTGCCAGAACCCTGCCGGGAAGCCTCGCAGTGCGGTCAAGACCCCAAACAAACCACGCCAGTCTTGCCTGCAGTCTTGAGATGAAGGTCTCACTGGGCAAGTAGGCCTGAAGATGGTAGAAGATTGATGAGAGCACCAAGCTATTGGCCGCTCTCGCCCGCCCAACAAGAGAGAGACTGCGGACAAAGGGGGACCATCTAGCAATGGATCCTTCCTGTAGTTTACTAATGTGCTGATCTTGTACCGGTTTTCCATGTCCCGTGGTAACGATGGTGCCCAGAATGGTGATTTTTTCTGTGCTCCAGGAAATTCCCAATGGAGAGTCTGTACGGTTTTCCACCCACCGCACCAGAGACCCTGAATTTTTCCGAAGTTGACTCTTATTCCTGACGCACGCCTGAAGTCATCGAAGATCTTCTTAATTATCTCCAACTGCCCATCCTCGCGGATAAGCATAACGATATCGTCGGCGTATGCCAGAACGTTTCCTCGCCCGAGTAATTGCTCTAAGTGAAGAAGTAGAGGCCCCGTGCAGATCGAAAAGAAAGCAGCGCTGGATGCGCAGCCCTGCTTTACCCCGTTGAGCAGGAAGAACAACGGAATACCTCCAGCTCCGTCGATCCTCACGGCCGCTTCTGCCCCGGCATAGAGCAGATGGACCCACGCTACGAAGACTAGCGGAACACCGATGGAGATCAGGAGGGATATCATGAAGCCGCGGTCCAGAATGTCAAACGCAGACTCTAGGTCAGTGGCAACGACCGCAAGTAGTTCATTATTTTTGTGGGCTGTGGCGACCGCGTCAGAGACACTAGCTGTGTTCCAGGATGGTGTTCTTCCTGGAATGACGTAGCTCTGGCATTCCGGAACTATGTCGCGAAGGAGACGTCGCAATCTCCCGTGTAAAATGCCGCTGAGGACTCTGTAGTCTGTTGGAGGAAGAGTTAGAGGTCGAAGTCCGCTGAGACCTTGGCCGCCGTGCGATTTGGGAAAAAAACATATCTCGCTGCGCCGCGTGGATATAGGCTGAGCCTCGGAAGTCTGGGAAGCCTCGAAGATCTGTTGAAGCGCTTGCGCGAAGAAGTCTTCAAATCCGAGTATCAGTTCGCAGGGTAGCTCGTCCTATTCGGTCGATTTTCCCATGGGCAAGCGACGGATGGCAGCACAGATTTCAGCTTGGGAAATCTCAGCGCGTCTCAAGGGATCGCCTTCTTCTAAGTAGATGGTTAAGGTGACGCCACGCAGGAATTCTTCAATGTCTTCCGGAGAACATGCTGGGCGTGAGGAGCGCTCTTTAAAAGAGGTGTAGGCCATGTCCCGCAAAGCTGAGCCCTCGATGACTTGTCCTGCGCTATTGCAGATGGTGAGTGATGTGCGGCGAGTCCGAAGCGCGCGCCCGAGGTCTGGTAAAGATGGGTAGTCTGCGTGAATCGAAGCTGCTTCGAGCTTTGTTTGAAAGAACCTTCTCGCTCTCTTGATGTATTCATCCTTTGAGACGCGAGGGACAGCGAGGGTCTTTATTTCTTCAGCCAGATTGGCCTTGAAAGAAGTCCATTTCTGCCATAATTCACCTGCCATCAGGTCTTCCATGGTGCTTGAGGCGTCGTCTAAGAGAGTCACCACCTGTTCTATGACCAGTCTCTAGCGAAGCAAGATGGCGATGCTGGGTGGTCGAGGATCTGGAGCCTCGCCGATCTGAAGGAGAACTGCGCGGTGATCGGAGTTCTTATAGTGGAGGGTCCAGTAGCGGGTGGCTCGGTCGGAAAGGTTTGAATGCAGTAGCATTCGGTCCAATATGCTCGAATCTAGGCGGTTTCCGTAGTTGGAAATTCTTGTTGGCTGGTAATCCGCGTCGAAGATAGCTGCGGAATCCAGGAGGTTGGCACGGTCCAAGAGCTCTATCAAGGCTTCAACAGAAACGGAAGCGACGTCTCTCGCATTCTCTTCAGAGATGTTAAAGTCCCCGAGGATCCAAGTATTTTCCTTGACGGCTGCAGTTCTGATGGATTGCAGTAGCTTGAGACGCTCGTCAAGAAGATGGGAGAGGTGGCAGTTGATAAATTTCGTTTGTTGACCTCGGACGTCGACATCAAAAACGGCGACCTTGCCAGGAAACATAATCCGCTTTCCGAGGATGGAAATTCCCGGCGCAACTAAACAGGCGAGTCCAGATCCCCTGATGGCCGAAGCTGGCGCGAGAGCAGCGGTGTATCTCAAGCAGAGGTCCTCGACGGCATCCAGGGTCGATACGTTGGTCTCCTGGACGAAAGCGATTTCAACTGCGTGCTGCTTTAGGAAGCTGCAAAGCTCTAAGCTTCTTTGACGAGCCGCGATTTCACGCACATTGAGGCTCGCAAGGCGGAAGCTCATTGCGGGGGTTTAGTTTTGGCTCCGATGCCGACAAGCCGCTTTTACAGAGGCTAGTCTTATCTTCCACTTTGTCTATTAACTTTGAAGCCAGAAGGGATTCTTCATCTGTAAGAATTGTCTTGTTCTCTACAATTTCCTCCTTTTCGGACGAAGTTTCATGTTCCGTGCTGGTGGCGGAGGTAGGATAGGAAACAACAGCAACTGGGTCACATATAGCTGAAACCTCTGTAGTAGGTGGGGCGGGGGTGAAGCTGGAGGTGGCTGGTGGTGCTGTAGGTTGGCTGGAGGGAGCCGAAAGTTGACTGCCTTATACTGAGTCAAGGGCACACTGTAAGTGGGAGCTCGAATGTTCTGGGAGCAGTTAACCCGAATGTATCCCATTTTTTGGCACTTGTTGTTTTTTCTCCCGTGCGTTATGTATACCGGAGTGGTTATTCCTTCCATCAGGATGTTTATTTTTGCTTGCAGTTGTGCTACCTCCATGCCATCATGCATCAGCACGAAGGCATCCCGACGGGTGTCCTGCCACTTGCGCTTTCCATCAGTTAGGATCACAGGCGAGATGGAGGCCACCTGACAAAAGGGTCGCAGTGCTTTGATGACCTACTGTCCTCGATTACGAATGGTAGTCCGTTGAGTGTGATCTTGTCTGGCTTCTTACTGTATGGAAAGACCTTCAAGAGGACTCCAAGGATCTCAAGTCCATCTTCAATTAGGCGCTTTGGCATTTCAGACCGGGAAAGACCAACCAGAATCTGACATGACATATTCGCCAGTTGAAGGACGCCGTCTATACCGAGCATGTTTTCCAATGCGTCGACGTAGTGTACAGGTGATAACTCCTGCAGGAACTCTAGGAACACCATCTGGTCGAAGGTGGATTTTGAAGATCTCACGCGGCATTGATCTAGGAGTTGTCGTGAAGCCTTTATCTGTTCAATCGCACTGTTGGGACGAATCCTTTGGTGACGTAGCGCGGTCCTGGTCCGAGATTCCCCGGAGCCCCTAGGCTGGGGGTGGAGGGTGTTTTTCTAAGAAAGGGGGGATTTACCTCTCTTCTTCTGACAGTTGTGAAGCCATTAACGTCGTTATCATTGTCTTGGGCTCAGCCAGTTTGATCCACCCAACTCCTCTTGACTGTGCGAGGGCAGTTTCCTTGTTCGTCGCCTCGTGATGGCAAGTTTCTTTTGGACGAATTTCTCTCGCTGATAATTTATCAGTTACTTCAGAATGCTCATTAGAAGGTATATTCTCATGTTCTTCGTGTCATGGGCCTTCTTCCAATACCTGGAAGCGGTTCAAGCACTCGATATTTCTTGAGTCCATGGCCAAAAATCGCGGAGCTCGTGCTCCACTTGGCCACACATCCGAGGTAAACTTGGGTTAAAAAAAATGAGAGAAAGATAATATTAAGTTAAATTGGAATGTACGTAATAAAAGGAAGCATTATAAAGCTCGAATGATTCTTTTATTTTTGAACACTAAAAAAACTTCTACTGTCCTTACTGCGATGAAAGATATATTGGGAGGGCTTGGTTCATCAGTGATGAACCCTCCAAGCGGTTTCGCCAACTTAATCTACCAGACCGCTTAGAGCTCTAATACTGTATTGGACGATGTAAATACTGTATTTTAAAAAGCGCTCTATTCAATATTTATCGCACAATTCCAAGGTCCATATAAGATTTCTTGGTTGTTAATTAGATGATAGCTTACATATAGCTATTTTCAAATGTAAACCTATATACAACCATACACATCTTTGTGTTTTAATTTTTCAAAAAGGTAATGAAATACTTTTTCATCAAAACCTCTGAACCATTTAATTATAAGAGTACTAACTAGATAATAGGAATGTGAATATAATTGAACAAGCCGAAGTCACAACAGATTTACAACATTTATTCACAACATCAATTAGAAGAATTTTGGCTGGTATTCCAATGGGGGTATCTCCACTATCTGGGGAGGATGCGGCTCAGCAAGAGCGGCGACGGCCCTTCAAGTATAAGGCCCAGGACCGCGATGAGCTCTAGACGGCTCAGCAGGGGCTAAAGTCGGGCTTCCCCCGTAGACGTCGATGGCCCTTCAGATAGCAAGCCAAGGCCAGCAAGGCCAGGGCAACAAGTTCTACCGCGGTGACCACCAGCTCTGGGCGGCTAAGCAGGGGGCGGTATCCAGGATCCTGGCTGGGGGGTGGCGGGGGGAGGGGACGTATCGGCATAAGCTCGCCGATTGACACAATGGTCAGAAGCAGCAGGATCACAAAGTAGGCAGCCATCGTTCACTTAGAGCAACTATTCGCTTTGATAGTCAAGTATAACTGGGGGAAAACAATTGAGTCCATTGTTGAGCTCCATGGTTACTAATTTATTGCGATATTTGAATAATAAAAAAGCATATTTTGGATCGAAAAAAAAGATTTATTTTCTAATATACAAACTCTCAGACAATAAAGTTCGGCCAATATAGTCCTGTACTGTAAACATATAGATAAAATGTCAACAAAAGTAACTTTAGTGTCTTTCGAATTAGTCACCTAACATAACTATGCATCGCTGCCATAATGTCCTGGAAACTTTGGCTTCTAATGGGATGGACTTCAAAAACCTCGTCACGTGTCGTTGGATGTCAAAAATATTGTCACGTATAAATTAGGAAAGACAAACTTCAGAATGACACAGCAATTTATTTAAGGCAAAAACAAATCAACCTTTATAAGATAAGCAATAAGTGAAGTTTCCAGAGTAGCAAAATATGAATAATATAAATACAGTAGAACCTCTCTGTAAAGGACAATTAATTGCAGAGCTAAACTGTCCTTTCGGGAGAGGTGTCCTCTTACCGTATAGTTGTTAATAGTAAAAAATGTTAATTTTGCAAATGAAAACTGTCAATTATAGAGAGGTGTCCGCTAGCAGGGTGTCCGTTAAATAGAGGTTCAACTTTAATAAAAAAAATGATAATCTTTGCATAAAATATAATAAATACTTTGCTAAAATATCATCAAATCTCTTTCCATTCAGGCTTCACTGCGCGGAGCTGCTAACGGCTTCTTTGGCTGGTCCGTGGTTAGTCGTGGCTGAAACCGCCTGCTCCTGGGGTCATACTCTCACCGAGAATAAGGAAACTGCTGAGCTCTTGGGGAGTCACGTCCAATATTCTTGATCTTAACCACGTGTCTCTGCACCACGCCAGCCTGAAAACTTTGCATCGTAGAGGTGACAACAGGTTCCTGCGGCCGCCATATCTTCTGGTGCCCCTGCACTAGCACGTTCAACGCGTGCTGCGCGTTCAGACGCACGGCCCCTAGGAGATGTGTGCCAGCGACTACTGCAGTAAAAAGACAGTTCCAGCTATCATGCGGAACATGAGGCGGAGACCATCGTTCTTCGGGGATCGTCGAGTCCCATTACCCACTTCTCCATCCAGGCACGGAACTCGGCACGGCTACTGGAGCACCCTGTTGAAGAGTTAGCGTCCGATAGACCCCAATCGTGGATGTACCTTGCTTCACTCCATGGGCGTCACAACTGCTTTTCAGGGCACGACGCAGACATCGTCCCACGGCTGGCCCTCCACGCCCTACCCCATCCTGACCATCCTGCCTCGTGCCACCTGTGCCGCCTGTGGGTCTAACAACGAGTCGCTGACCTACATATATTGGAGTTGCTGAACCATACGACCTTTGCTCCGAAAGATGTTCGCCTCCTGCGAGGTGCCCTTGAATCTGCAGACCCAGCTCTTCAGGTCGGCCGCCATCCCAAGTCAACGAAGATCACAAATATGGCGAAGGCTACCAGTTACAAGTGCCATCTTGAAATTAGATTATGCAATTCCAGCCATCACATCGGCCTGCCAATCATGTAGGAAACAACTCTCACAGGTCTATCGTTGGCGGAATTTTTCTTGTGGTGGGCGCCACCAATATAAACATTATATATAGCTTATATCGGGATTCGGACTATAACTCTTGGAAGATATTACAGTGACCTTTATTGAAGACAAACGAAATAACCAAGTGTGAACATAATTGCCTCTGTCTCCTTTAAAACAACAGATGACCGTAGACATTAAAAACTTTCCATTTCATTAAGTTTTGTCCATGAGGGCTTTCTAAAATGTTAATCTGTGGTATTTGCATAGAGATGATTAAGAAAATTCTCTCTGTGTTTTCTTTATAAAGAGATATATGCTACAAAAATAGACCAAATCCAAATAAGTTAATAGTGTGTGACGTTTCGGTAAGAGCATTGTTACCATCATCAGAGAAAAATAATTTTAAAAACTATTTTTTTATTATTCTTTTGTCTGATGATGGTGAAAATGCTGTTACCGGAACTGTTGCGTTTTGCCTGTTGATTTCTCAATAATCCACTCTGAGTCGTCGGAGCTTCCTGGGTACCGGTTTTATTTATCTCCAGTCCCGGAACATCAGTCTCACATCACCCGCCGCGAGGCGCGAGGTGGCGAGAGGATTCTCGCTTGAACCCTCAACATCTCCCCCATAAAGTTTAGAGGAGGTTAGCGCTGAACACGCTTGTATCTTCTCCCATACCGCGACACTTTCCCAGGTGAGGGAGACACTGTTTCATCTCTGGAGCGATTGCTGTCTGCTGTTGAAGCTCCCCTGTTTTAGGGGTTAGTGATGATGAAGTGCAGGGAACCATAGTGCGAATTTTCCGTCCAAATAGAAGTTCTGCAGGGGAGAGTCCTTTTGCCAGGAGTGTTGCCCGATACTCCATGAGTACTAGGACCGGATCTTTATTCTTTTTCATCAGGTTTTTCACAATTTTGACAGCAGACTCTGCTTGACCATTTGATTATGGATGCTTTGTGCTGGAAGTGATGTGTCGAAACCCAACTTAAGAGGCAAACTTCGTAAAAGCTGAAGTTGTTGATGGGCGAAATTGTGGTCCGTTATCACTGATTACAATGTCAGGGATGCTATGACGAGCAAAGATGGCTTTGCAGTGATCTACCACAGCTTCCGACGAAAGTTTATTAAGTCGTACCACCTCGATAAATCGAGAAAAGTAGTCTGCGACGAATAAATACTCACTTCCTTCGTAATGGAAGAGATCCATCCCAACCTTTTGCCACGGCCGTTCCGGAAACTCGTTGGGGATGAGTGGTTCGTTCTTTAGGGTTTGATTATCGATGCATTTCTCACAGGTTTTCACCATATCCTGGATTTCTTGACCTATTCCTTTCCACCAAACATGGTCTTTACTCTTGTTCGACATTTTGTCATTCCTTGATGACCTGCGTGGATGCGGTTCAAAACATCTTTTCGCATGTTAGAGGGGATGATCACTCGCAGTCCTCTCATTAGTAAGCCGTTCTCTTCCCCTATCTTGTCGCGAACATCGTAGAACGAGCGTTCTAAGGGAGAGATCTGACATTTAGCGGGCCAACCGTTTTTGGAATAAAATACCACATTTTGAAGGGTAAGCTCCAGCTTCTGGTTGAGGGCTATTTTGGCAAGCCTGTCGTGGATTGATGCAGGACGATGCTACGCACAAAATGTTCAACTTCTTCCTAGAGCTTTTCATCTTCGGGAAGATGACCTGGAAATTGTTGTCTTGATAGGGCATCAGCGGTGATTAGGTCCTTCCCCGTGTATGGAAGATATGAAACGAGAACTGTAGCATCCTCATACGGTACCTTTGAAGCCTTGGCGTTAGATCGTTCAGATCTTTAGTGGTGAAGATGGGGACTAAAGGTTTGTGATCTATTTCGATGAGGAAGGTTTTTCCCACCACATAGTCCTTGAAGCGCTCAGACGCCCATGTGATTGCAAGTCATTGCTTCCTTCTCTATTTGAGCGTATCCTTGCTCCGTCTTCGTCAACTTCCGTGATGCAAAGGCCACTGGGCGCCACTCGTTGGCTTCACGCTCTTGCTTTAGGACAGCTCTCAGGCCATACGATGATGCATCGGCTGAAACCATGGTCTTCTTAGAGATGTCAAAGCTTGCCAGAACTCGGTCACTGGCCAGAAGGTCTTTGACTTTCTCGAACGCTTTTTTCTGTGGTGAGCCCCAGATGAAACTCACATCTTTCTTTCTTATGTCGTTTAGTGGCTTTGTGATTTCCGCTATATTTGGAACAAAGCGGCCTAGGAAATTGACCATGCCCATAAAACCTTGCACTCCGTGCAAGTCAGCTGGCTGTTTCATCTCGGCGATGGCTTTGACTTTCTTTTCGTCCGCCTTGATACCGTGTTCGTCGATGTAATGTCCCAAAAGAATGTGACGTTGCTTACACCGAACTGGCACTTTTCTTTGTTAAGAGTAATCCATGAGTTCTACAGGCGTCTCAAAACTTCGCGTAGTTTCTCGTCATGCTCTTCCTTTCTCTTTGCGAAAATGATGATGTCATCCATGAGACAGATTACCCCATTGATTCCGCGTAGGATAGCAGACATGCGTTTCTGGAAGTGTTCTGGAGCGCTGGAAATCCCAATGGGAAGACTTTTGAATTTATATTTGCCAAAGGGCGTAATGGGTGTCGTCAGTGATTGGATTTCTTAAGAGAGTTTAATCTGCCAAAATCCGCTGTTAGCATCCAGCTTGGAAAAGATTTTGGCCCCGTTGAGTTGATCTAGTTCATGTTCAAGGACAGGAAGCGGGTGAAGCTCACGTTCCACACCCAGATTAAGTCGGGACAAGTGTACACAGATCCTGATTTTCCCGTTTGGCTTTCTAGCTAGGACGATCGGTGCGCACCACTCCATTGCTTCATCAACTGGTTCCCTGACTTCTTGAGCCTCCATCGCATCCAGTTGCTCTTTTAACTTCGGCATGAGCGGAATAGGTACTCGTCTTGGGACTTTTACGGAGAACGGCTTGGCACCTTCCTTCAACTTGATTTGATAGGACTGTTCAAGAAGCCCCAGTCCTTCAAATAGCTTAGGGAACTCTCGTTCAGGATTGACATTTGTTGTTCCGTTAATGACAAGATCAATTCGTCTGACGAATTGGAGGTCTTCACAGGCTCCGACACACAGCAGAGGTTGCTCCAAATGGTGGACCACGTACACGGTATCCTTCATTTCACGTGTGTTAGCTCGGAGCTTCGCCACGGAAGTTCCAGCATTCTCCAATCTTTGGTTAGCAGCCGCCATCCGTTAACCGTCGGTAGGCGTCAGTTGGACGTTGCTGAAATACCGCTTGTACAAGGAAAATGGTATCAGTGTCACATCCGAGCCCGGATCCAACTTGAAGTGGATTGCAGTGCCGTTGACTCTTACTGTTGATTTCCACCTGCTCTTTCTGCTTCCCAGCGTAGGTTCGCGGCGGACAGCATATACAAATGAGACCTTCTCCCGCGCTAGGGTTTCCTCCAAGGATATGGCGTTCACCTCATTGTTTATTCTTCGACAGAGATTAGTGTAATGGCCCTTTTTCGCGCACTTTCCTCAGACTTTGTCCTTAGCTGGGCACTTCTCTCTGTAACGATAATGATGTTTGGTAGTCCCACAGTTAAAGCAAGTTGGAAATTTTTTTCCTTCGTCTGTTTCCTTGGCACTGTCTGTTTGTCTAAACATTGATCTGCCATTGTCCTTGCCATGACTGGATGATTTAGGCTTCTGCTTGGCCACTTTCCGCGTTGTGTCAACCTGCGATGTAGAAGGGTTAAGATCCTGTTGCTCACGCATCACAGCTTTCCACTGACGGGCGATTTCGACTGCTTTGGCCAAGATCAGGTTTTCGTTTAGCATCAGCTCCTCCTCCAACTTCCTATCTTTTACTCCAAGCACTAAACAATCACGAATAAGCTCCTCGCGCAGATTAGCGTATTCACAGTGCTCAGATATCCTGTGCAAAACTGTTATTAATTCCTCAATGGTTACTTCCGGCTTTTGACTCCTTAAACCGAACAAAGCCTGCTCATACACCACGTTGCGTTTGCCAATAAAGTGGTTGTCGAACACTTCAATGACTTTGTCGAGGTTCTTTGCGTCATCTGCTTAGAGATTGAGCGCAGAGTGGATTTCCTCAGCCCTCTTCCCCATAAGATATATCAATGCTGTGCAGCCGCGAGTGCGAGGAGGCGTGAGGATTCTCGCCTGAACCCTCAACAAGTCCATATAAGATTTCTTGGTTGTTAATTAGATGATAGCTTACATATAGCTATTTTCAAATGTAAAACTATATACAATCATACACATCTTTGCATTTTAATTTTTCAAAAAGAAAGTATGAAATAGTTTTTATCAAAACCTCTAAACACCATTTAACCATAAGAGTACTAGATAATAGGAGTGTGAATATAATAGAACAAGCCGAAGTCACAACAGATTTACAACATTTATTCACAACATCGATTAGAAGAATTTTGGCTGGTATTCCAATGGGGGTATCTCCACTCTCTGAGGAGGATGCAACTCAGCAAGAGCGGCGACGGCCCTTCAAGTATAAGGCCCAGGACCGCGATGAGCTCTAGACGGCTCAGCAGGGGCTAAAGTCGGGCTTCCCCCGTAGACGTCGATGGCCCTTCAGATAGCAAGCCAAGGCCAGCAAGGCCAGGGCAACAAGTTCTACCGCGGTGACCACCAGCTCTGGGCGGCTAAGCAGGGGGCGGTATTCAGGCTCCTGGCTGGGGGGTGGCGGGGGGAGGGGACGTATCGGCATAAGCTCGCCGATTGACACAATGGTCAGAAGCAGCAGGATCACAAAGTAGGCAGCCATCGTTCACTTAGAGCAACTATTCGCTTTGATAGTCAAGTTAAATTGGGGGGAAACAATTGAGTCCATTGTTGAGCTCCATGGTTACTAATTTATTGAGATATTTAAATGTAAAAAAAGCATATTTTGGATTGAATAAAAGATTCATTTTCCAATATACAAACTCTCAGACAATAAAGTTCGGCCAATATAGTCCTGTACTGTAAACATATAGATAAAATGTCAACAAAAGTCACTTTAGTGTCTTTCGAATTAGTTACCTAACATAACTATGCATCGCTGCCATACATGTCCTGGAAGCTTTGGCTTCTTTTGGGATGGACTTCAAAAACCTCGTCACGTGTCGTTGGATGCCAAAAAAATTGTCACGTATAAATTAGGAAAGACAAACTTCAGGATGACACGGCGATTTATTTAAGGCGCAAAAACAAATCAACATTTATAAGATAAGCAATAAGGGAAGTTTCCATAGTAGCAAAATATAAATAATATAAATACAGTAGAACCTCTCTGTAAAGGACAACAATTAATTGCAGAGCCAAACTGTCCTTTAGATAGAGGTGTCCTCTTACCGTAGAGTTGTTAGTAGTAAAAATGGTAATTTGTAAATGAAAACTGTCCTTTGTGGAAGATGTCCGCTAGCGGGGTGTCAGCTAAAGGGAGGTTCTACTCTATTAAAAATTGATAAAAAGGTATACAAAATTTTAAAAGGTTTTTGATGTTTGAGCATTTCAAATGCTTTTTGGTGATCCAATGGCGCTGATTCCGAATCTGCTCTCAGTTTTTCTGTATGTCATCAAAATCAATAGATAATGACCATAAAATGTATTTCACCAAAATAATATTTCCATAAAGAAAACTGCCAAGTCATCATGATTCTTCATATTTTTTGCAATAATCACATCTCAAAGTTCTTCTAAAACATACGCCATTAACTTCATATAAAAATAAAATTTTAAAACAATTAAAATGAAAAAATCACTTTCAAATTTTATACCTTCACTTCTAAATCGAAATTGTCAAAAATTAAATAAGCATTTAAATTTTTTGTGAAAATATATATAAATGTTATTCACACAGATTAAATTTAATAAAAATCATTATTTCAACCATCATTCATTTAAAAGCTATGCCATCAACTTTATTTATATATAAAAATAAAATTTTAACACATTAATAAATTCACTTCCAGACATGGTTTCCAAAAGAAGATCCTGCAAAAACGACCCAAATATTTTCTGTTATATATGTGCCGAATATACTGTAAAAGCGCAAAGAAATGCAATAACAGACTTTGTAAAGCGGGCGTATTTCGCATATTTTGGTATAAAATTAGGAGACCAGGACAAGACATGGGCTCCACATAAGGAATGAAAAACGTGTGTCGAAACACTGCGTCTGTGGACAAAAGGTGAAAGGCAACTGACATTTGGGATCCCTATGGTTTGGCGAGAGCCAAAAAATCATGACAATGAATGTTACTTTTGCGTACAAGACTTGAAACACTTTAACAGGAATGGTAAGATAAAGCTTATATACAGAGACCTATATTCAGCTAGACATCCAATACCACACAGCTCAAATAGTCCCCTCCCAGTTTTTTCATCCAGTGCTAATAATCATCTTCATGAGGAATCAGAAGACATCACACAAAAAGATATCGAACTGGATGATTCTGATAGTGAGAACTATGGAGAACAAGAATGTCCAAAACGTTTTTCACAACCAAACCTGAATTATTTGACATGTGACCTGAGTCATTTTACTGGGATTTCAAAACGGATACACCAAGTATCCTTGTTATTTATGCATGTGGGATAGCAGGGCACGGCAAATACATTAGAAAACAAACAATTGGCCTCTTCGAGATGAACTTACAGTAGGAAAAGCCAATGTGATTAGCAAACCTTTGGTGTCTCGGGAAAAAATCATTCTACCACCATTACATATAAAGCTAGGTTTTTGATGGACCTCAAATCAAGAGGCTCCTGAATGACAAAGGTTTTCTAATAACCATGAATGTAATTAAAGAAGCAGCATGGTCAGGCTTTAAGGCTGTAGTACATTGATTTTTAGGTAATAGAAGAGACGATAATTACAAAGAGCTTGTCCAAAAGATGCGGAACTGCTTGCATGAAGATTAAAAGAAATAGGCCAACTCGAAAACAATGTCGAAGTAACATTTTATCGGACAAGAGAAAGTTCGTTCCTTCCTTTATATCAGCAGGATGCAAATCTGGTTTACTGCACTAATGTAAAAGGCTTACTACACCTTTTAAAACTAGACGAATACCGTCCTGAATATTGGCGTCTATTTATCGATGGTTCCGTGCGTAGCCTCAAATGTGTTTTACTTCATAATGGAAATAAATATGCATCTATTCCAATAGCGTATACAACAAAAATGAAGGAGAATGTTGAAAATATAAAAACCATCTTGAATAAAATAAAATACAATAATCATAATTGGTTTATTTACGTTGATTTAAAAATGGTTAACATTTTACTGGGATTTCAAAGCGGATACACCAAGTATCCTTGTTTTTTATGCATGTGGGATAGCAGGGCACGGCAAATACATTGGAAAACAAACAATTCGCCTCTTCGAGATGAACTTACAGTAGGAAAAGCCAATGTGATTAGCAAACCTTTGGTGTCTCGGGAAAAAATCATTTTACCACCATTACATATAAAGCTAGGTTTATGTAAGCAGTTTTTAAAGGCTCTAGATAAAGATGGAGAATTCTTCAAATATATATGTCGTTTTTTTCCAGATATTAGCCTAGAAAAGATAAAAGCAGGAGTTTTTGACGGACCTCAAATCAAGAGGCTCCTGAATGACAAAAGTTTTCTAATAACCATGAATGGAATTGAAGAAGCAGCATGGTAAGGCTTTAAGGCTGTAGTACATGGATTTTTAGGTAATAGAAGAGACGATAATTACAAAGAGCTTGTCCAAAATATGCTTAAAAGCTATGAATCTTTCGGTGTAAATATGAGTATTAAGGTTCACTACTTGCATAGTCACCTGGACAAATTCCCTGATAATCTTGGTGCATATAGTGATGAACAAGGCGAGCTATTCCATCAAGATATGAAAGTGATGGAAGAGAGATATCAAGGTGTCTGGGACTCCCACATGATGGCAGATTACTGCTGGAATCTGTCCCGCGACCTGCCGGAATACACTTATAAGAGAAAATCAAAAAGGTTGAAATTCATGAAGGATTGACTGTATCATTTTACTTTTTTTTTGTATAGATTCGGTTTTCTTATACTACAGTAAATAAAGTACCTTTTGGTAAGACGTTCTTTTTATTATTTGCGTTCAATGTGTTTTTCGTACCGGTTATATGGACTGATGTACCACTTTGTGGCCTAAATATTATATGTTAAATCTCTAAAAATTGAGGAGATACATAAAACCTAACATTATAATCGTGATCAGCACCTCAAATTAAGTAAGAAACTGATGCATTATCAAAGACATATTTTTCAGTGTAGACCAGTGTAATCTGTTAATAAAATGATAAATAATCTTCTACATTATATATATATCTCTATATATATAAAAGTCAATTTCTGTCTGTCTGTCTGTCTGTCTGTTTCGCGATAAACTCAAAAACTACTGAACCAATTGGTACCAAATTTTGCATGTCGCTTTTTATAAACCTAAGGAAAATTTTCGGCTGCATTTTGATTAGTATTTTTGGCGATTTCTTTTTTTCATTTGAAGAACTTTTTTTTACATTTTTAACTTTTTTTAATTAAAACTCTATATTTATCGCGAAAAATTTCAAAAAGCAGAGACCACGGGTGAAACCAGTTCATTATTTTGTACGCAGGAACAAAATTCTAACAGAAAAACATTCATTCGAGCAGAATGAATATTCGTAACGAATATTATTTGAATAAAAACATTTAATCGGGTAAAACCCGGGCGTTGCCCGGGTCATTCGTCTAGTATATATATATATATATATATATATATATATATAGTGTAGAAACTATATAACAAAATTATAACAGTGATTCTAATTTTAAAAACTTAAGGAGCAAACTGATAATAATGATAACTTACATCAGTTAGATTTGATTAGATTAGCAAGCTAAATCTAAATTAATTATAATACAAAATATCTTAATACAAAACTGGACTATAAAATTGAATAACTATTTATTATTATATATATATATATATATATATATATATACTAGCTGATGTGTACCCAGCTTCGCCCGGGTTTTATTCGAGTGAAAGTTTGCCTAACGAATATTATTGATAATAATATTCCCGAACACACAGAATATTATGATAATATTGATAATAATATTCGTTACATTTTATATTTATATTTTAAAAATAAGGCTTATTTTGGATTTAAATATGATTATTTATTTACCGATATTTCGATGGATCAATCTTCCATCTTTTACGAGGTGTTTTGCGGTGAAGCACGCAGCAGGTCGCGCGCCCCAGGTGAGCCACTAGACGTCTTCTAAGCTTATTGGGCGATGAACCATCTAATATATACAATCTAAACAGAGTAAATATAATCAAAATAAAAGTGATATATGTAAATGACTATTGAAATTAAGAGATATCAAATTAATTAAAGAAAAAGTGATATATGTAAATGACTAAGTGATATATGTAAATGACTAATGAAAATTAAGAGATATCGAATTAATTAAACAAATAAAATATCATGAAAATTGAAATAACTGTGTAACAAATATACAAATAGTAGTAATAGATATCCGATTAAAAATGGAATAAAATAACCATGTAAATAGCATAATCATCTAAGAGGTTCTAAATTGGGTATATATATCTGGCAAGTCAATCTTTCTATTGATACTATTTTTATTCTCTAATGAGCTCCAGCTTTCTAAAAATAAACGGCAATGTTTTTCTTTGATGTTTTGATGAATTATAGATGTGTGATCGAAGTCTGGAGTGTGACTATTGTTGAATGCATGATCTACTAGTAGAGATGTCGGGTTATGGCGCTTTAGTGCGGATTTGTGTTGGTTAATTCTTTCAGATAAAGGTTTGCTGGTTTCTCCTATGTATATTGCCTGGCAGGATTTGCATGGTATTTTATAAACCACATTCGCTCTATCTTCTGGCTTGTAGATTTGTTTTGTATCAGGGTGACGGAAGATGCTTCTTAAATTCTGATTGGGTTGATATCTGGTTGTAATATTGTGTTTTTTTAAACTTCTGGCTATTCTTTCACAGCCATAGCTGTAAGGTAGGGAGCAAAACATGTTCGGGGTTGAGATCTGTGTATTGTTCGTGGATGGAATTTTTGGTGTATATAATTGCTTTTTGATGAATTCTTTAGGATAATTATTGTTTTGAAGTTCTTGAAATAATCTAGCTTTTTGAATTATGAATATATTGAAAATAATATTGAAATAATTATTCCTAATTTGAAACCATTGATCAGCGATGATTATTTTGAAAAGTTGAACACATTTATAGCCAGTAAGTGCCAAAACAAAAGAGAATCTATACAACAAAGACATTCCAAAAAAATTAGCAACTGGGCGAACAAATCTCAACGTCTCACACACCATAACACTGTGATTAATCTCTCAACCCAATCATTCACCCCAGAAGCAACAACTCTATTATCAAGAGGTTTGAACTTTGTGCCATCTCAAAAGATAAACACTCCTAAAACATTAGCCGCAATAGAGAATTCAATTAAAAATTTCCCAGATGAACAAAAGTCAAAAATCAGAACAGAAATAACACCAATTATAAAGAAATTAGAAAAACATAACAAGACTAATTTAAGTAAAGAAGAAAAGAATGCCATAAAACAATTGAAAGAAAACAAACAAATAATCATAGCACCTTCGGATAAAGGTAGAAACACGGTAATCATGGATGCAATAGAATATAACAACAAAATAGAACAGTTACTTCAAGATAAAGATATATACGAACCTTTAACTAAGAATCCCCTAACCAATCTTACAAAAGATTTCAATAGACAATTCAACAAAATTAAGCGCAAATACAAGCTAGATAACAAAACCTTCGACAGTTTAAAAGCCACGGCTCAAAATCTTCCAAATTTACACGGTCTACCAAAAGTTCATAAACCCAATACCCCATTACGTCCCATAGTGTCATATTCTGGCTCGCCCCTGTACCCCATCACCAAATTTCTGTCATCAATTATATCACCATTCCAGAAGAAACTTCTCCATACAGTCCCCAATCCAATAGTAGCTATTGAAGCAATCAAAAATACTCCAGTTTCACCAGGCAGCCGGATCATATCTTTTGATATAGAATCCCTTTATACTTCCATCCCACATGACGAAGCAATTCTTGCTCTACAAGAATTCATAAATTCCCACCCAGACTTACCCCTCCCTATCCCAAAGGAGGCTCTCATAGAACTGGTCAAACTCTGCCTATCATTTAATTACTTCTTCTATAAGAACAGATATTTCAAACAGGTCAAGGGACTTCCAATGGGAAATCCTATATCATCTGCATTAGCCAATGTATTCATGGATAAGATTGACAAGTTAATCGTTGAATCCACACAACTACAAATTTTAATGTGGAAACGCTACATTGATGATGTTTTATGCATCACAGAGGTGGATGTTTCCATAATTATAAATTTTCTTAATAGTCTTAGACCCTTTCTGAAATTCACTTATGAATTAGAAGAAAATAGATCTCTACCATTTTTGGACTTACAACTGACCAGGATTCAAAATAAAATTGAAACGAAAATTTATCGAAAACCAACCCACACAGGAAGTTACCTGAACTTCAATTCTTTTGGTCCCATCTGCCATAAGGTTGCGGTGGTCAAAACACTATCCAAGAGGTTGACTACACATTTTACAGATAAAACTGATGAAAAAATTGAAAAAGCTAGATTATTTCAAGAACTTCAAAACAATAATTATCCTAAAGAATTCATCAAAAAGCAATTATATACACCAAAAATTCCATCCACGAACAATACACAGATCTCAACCCCGAACATGTTTTGCTCCCTACCTTACAGCTATGGCTGTGAAAGAATAGCCAGAAGTTTAAAAAAACACAATATTACAACCAGATATCAACCCAATCAGAATTTAAGAAGCATCTTCCGTCACCCTGATACAAAACAAATCTACAAGCCAGAAGATAGAGCGAATGTGGTTTATAAAATACCATGCAAATCCTGCCAGGCAATATACATAAGAGAAACCAGCAAACCTTTATCTGAAAGAATTAACCAACACAAATCCGCACTAAAGCGCCATAACCCGACATCTCTACTAGTAGATCATGCATTCAACAATAGTCACACTCCAGACTTCGATCACACATCTATAATTCATCAAAACATCAAAGAAAAACATTGCCGTTTATTTTTAGAAAGCTGGAGCTCATTAGAGAATAAAAATAGTATCAATAGAAAGATTGACTTGCCAGATATATATACCCAATTTAGAACCTCTTAGATGATTATGCTATTTACATGGTTATTTTATTCCATTTTTAATCGGATATCTATTACTACTATTTGTATATTTGTTACACAGTTATTTCAATTTTCATGATATTTTATTTGTTTAATTAATTCGATATCTCTTAATTTTCATTAGTCATTTACATATATCACTTAGTCATTTACATATATCACTTTTTCTTTAATTAATTTGATATCTCTTAATTTCAATAGTCATTTACATATATCACTTTTATTTTGATTATATTTACTCTGTTTAGATTGTATATATTAGATGGTTCATCGCCCAATAAGCTTAGAAGACGTCTAGTGGCTCACCTGGGGCGCGCGACCTGCTGCGTGCTTCACTGCAAAACACCTCGTAAAAGATGGAAGATTGATCCATCGAAATATCGGTAAATAAATAATCATATTTAAATCCAAAATAAGCCTTATTTTTAAAATATAAATGTATTATGGATTGCTCTATATTCAGAATTTTATATTTATATAATATATAAAATATATTTTTCAAAAAAACATATCCACTCTCTCTACTGAATAGATTTTTAAAAAGATACGAGCATATATAAATAGAAAATATCTAGAGATATACTACAAGATCTCCGCCAAAAGGCCGAGAAACGATATATTATATATAGAGATGACCTGGCTTCGTGTGTCTTCTGCTCGAATGAATGTTTCGATGGTAGAATTTTGTTCCTGCCTACTAATAATTATTATCTGGCTTCGCCCGTGGATTGCTTTAGTGAATATTCCCCTAAAGAATTTTGTTTATGTCAATCAAGCATGTAACAGCAATATTGTCATCATCATTTCTGACTAAAAAGATATTGTTGTTCAGTACTTGGTTAATTATAATTTATCTTGGTTAAAAGTGAGACAAAAACTCTTCCCGATTTAACTCTCTTTCCTGTTCAAATTTCAGCGAGATTAGTTAAATATTGAGGGCGTGCATAGCCGACAAACATATATACAGGGTGATCCAAAAGTCCCGCACAACTTTAAAAATTAATAACTCCGCGAATATTTGCGCTAGAGCAATGCGGTAAACACCATTGTGTTCAGGATGCAATGGGATTTTTTATGACAAATAATGAAAAATTCGAAATTGATTTTAGTTACAACTTTATTCGCTAGATGGCGCCCTACCAGAATCAGCGATTCAGCGGCCAAATTGTTTGATAAATTGAAAAATATAACTGAACGACACGTATTTTTACTTTTTGAATATCAGGAAAGAACCCTAATAATATCAAATGATAAATTAATAAAACACCATTTCGCCAAAAGTTAGAAGAAATGGTTAACGATTTTTTAATACAAGCTGAGATATGTAAAATAGGTATATGCAAATTAAAACATGTAGCAAAAAAAAACCTGATATTTTAGATGCGGTTTGCTGGAATCCTCTCAGATATTTATATTTCGAAAATAATAATTTTCAATTTTTTTAAATTCAACTCTCTCTCAGTATCGATTATATTTATTTTAATTCATTTGAAAAATATTTATCTATCTCTGATGATTTTACTCTGGAAAGCCGTTTTTGTTTTTGTCGTGTCCAATAAAGAGCCTCAGATTCTTTTCGTTTGGCCAACAAAAAATGTCCAATTTATATTCACATATATTCTTAAATAATGATACTTTAAAGAATGCAAATAGTCTTCATCTATTTACATACACAACACATCTCCCCCCTTAATAATACTCCAGCCGGTCTAGGAGTTTCCTGGCTCTCTGAGGTCTAGAACTGCGGACGGGCACTTGCACAGCAGCAGCCTCCGGTTTAGGAGTGCATGAGGGCACGTGGACAGCAACAGGCCCTGGTATAGGAGTTCAAGAGGGTACGTGCACAGAAGCAGTCTCCTCCTTGTTTCCTGATGTAACCTCTGGAACCTCCTCTTCACTTTATTTCTGACTTCCACCTACAGGCTTCTCTCCTGATGTTCGAGGAAGTATCAAATTTCTTGTCTCCACTTGTTTCTTTCTCACAGGTCGCAATTGATTGATATGCCTCTTATACACGACGCCCTCGCAAATTATAAGGTAGTGACGGTAGCTCAATAATTCCAAAATGGTACCTTTTAACCGTTTAGGTCCAGTTGCATAGTTGCGAAAATAAACCTCGCCACTTGTAGTAAACTCCTCCTGCCTTCTTACGGCCTCATGAAATACCTCTCGCGGATTTCCCATCTTGGTATTAAATTCGAGAATCTTGATCTTAAATTTCTCTTCATTAGCAGTTCCGCCGGGGAATTCCTTTATTACAGTTTGGGGGAATGCTCTATGAGCAAATAGGAAACTTTGTAGATTCGTCTCTAAATCATCCTTCTCATTATTCTTTCTCAAAAGGTTTTTAAACTCTCTTACATATCTCTCAGCTAAATAATTTGTACTAGGATTATACAGACTGGTCTTAGTGTGCCGTATACCATTCATTTTGGTAAATTGTCGAATTCACCGGAGACAAACTGTCTTCCGTTATCTGTAACAAAAAAATTAGGGCAATCCAATTCTGGCGAGAATTTCTCTAAGATGACTTATAATCGTTTTTCTGGTAATATATTTGATGATAAAAATTTCTATCCACTTTGAGTATGCGTCCACGAGAACCAAAAACATTCTTCCCATGAACGGACCCGCTAGATCAAGATGAAGTCGATGCCACGGTGTTTCGGGCCAAGTCCATTCCGAGATGGTAGCCGGGGGCATGCTTGCCGATTCTTGGCATACTCTACATTCTCTAGTTAACTCCTCGATGTTACTGTCTATGCCTGGCCACCAGAAAATACCGTCTGGCAATCATCTTCATTTTAACAATCCCCATGTGTATTTCATGCAAGTCATTTAAAATTAAAGATCTTAATTTTTGGGGAATTACCACTCTTTCACGCCATTGAAGACAACCAAACTCCAAACTTGATTCCTCATTGATCTTATAATGAGGAGCTAGTGGGTTTTCTCTCGGTACTCTTGTGAATTTCCAGTTGCCTTCTCTAACATTCCTTAATATTTTATCTTGGGGCGTCTCATTAGCCACCTCCATAAAAGAAAACGGTACCTCATTCGACTTCCTAAAAAGAAGTACCTGGTCTTCATCAAGAGATTCCCTGACACTCGATTCTAAAGGAAGACGTGACAATGCGTCAACATTGGAATTATCACTAGTTTTTCGAAATTCCATAGTATTTAATTTTAAGGACCATCTTTTGATTCTGGATGATGCACTTATGGGAATTGGTTTATGAGGTGAAAATATATTAATTAAGGGTCGGTTGTCTGTGACCAATACAAATTTTCGTCCCAGTAAGTATTGTCTGAATTTCTCATCGCCAAAAGTTATGCTCAACGCTTTCTTTTCTAGTTGAGAGAAACGTTTTTCCGCTTCAGTTAATGTTCTAGAAGCAAAAGCTATAGGGAATTCTTCCTTTCTATCATTTCTATGACTCAGAATTACGCCTAGTTCATAGTCTATTAATAATGATTTACATTTTTTAAATAACATTCGATATTTTTTCGTCCAATTCCATCTACAATTTCTATTCAAAAGTTGATAGAATAGCGCTAAAATGTTTGCTATATTCTTTATAAATCTATAATAATAAATTAAGAGTCCTATGAAAGATCTCAATTGCGAAACATTCTTAAGGTTCAGGCGCCTCTATCACTGCTTTAATTTTATTTTCTAAGGGATGCAGTCCATATTTATCCATTTTAAACCCTAAATATTCCACCGATTTCTTTTTAAATTTACATTTATATCTGTTTAACTTTAAACCTTTTTCTAGCAATCATCTAAACACTAGATCCAACTTTTGTTCATGATCTTCAAAGTATTTTCCTGCAACCAAAATATCATCTATATAGCAGGCCACACCTGGCAAATCAGAAAATAGGCCTTCCATAATCCTCTGAAATTTATTTGGTGCTACCGCTACGTCATATAGTAGTCTTTTATAAGAAAACAACCTCTTTGTTGTGTTTATATCAACAACAGCTTTGGCTTCTTCAGCTAACATTACTTGTAAGTAAGCCTGTGATAGGTCTAGAGTCGAAAGTACGGTGCTTGTAGATAATTTTGAAAAGATCTCATCGATCGATGGAATGGGATACCTATCTAATTCTATTGCTTTATTAGCTGTACATCTAAAATCACCACATATCCTTACACTACCATCCTTTTTTAATACCGGTACTATTGGAGCGGCCCAATTTGCATGACCTATAGGTTATAAAATGCAAGAATTCACTAAACGATCAATTTCATTCTCTACTTTGTTTTTTAGAGAGAAAGGTAAACTTCTGGCCTTACAAAAAAAAGGAGTGACATCCTCTTTTAAATTATAATGTATTCTAACGTCCTTTAGACAGCCCGAATCTTTGTTAAACAAATCTGCATACCTATTCATCAAATTTTTATATATTTAAATATATTTTATTATATTCATTATTTCAAATTTTGATGCTAAACGATATAGAATAATCAATTTTAAACTGTTTAAGCCATTCTCTTCCTAATAAAATTACCTGGATTTTTTCATTTACAACTATTAATCGTAAATATTGGTTGGCTTCTTTTACAAAAACATTTCTTTGATCTATAATCTCTATTGATTTACCACAAAAGGATTTTAATCTTAAATTTGTTGGAAATAATATTTTACCTTGCCAATAATTCTTATAAATATCTTTAGGTATTAACGTAACTGGACTTCCTGTATCTATTGTAAAGCACAAAGAATAATCATTTACTGTTAAATTTATTGTGGCATCAGTTTCGCCCTGTACAGAATATATAGAGTCCTCTTGTACAAATTTACATCCCCACATTATTTTACTAGCTTTGCAGACCCTACTTAAATGACCCAGTTTATTACATTTTAAAACAAGTCTTTGTTCTATGAGGTAAAACAGATGCCACGTGTGAATGTCTTTCACCACATCTATAACACACTATTTTGCCTTTGCCACTTCGCCTGAAAGGCCTATACTGCGCCGTACTATTATTGTACTCACCCTTTTTATCCTTTCAATTCAAAGGGGATATCTTGGCTACTAATTTATCTTATAATTCTCTTGTATTTATCTCCGCCAATTCGAACGAGACCGCCACTGCAAAAACTTTATCCAGGGTGATATCGTCGTCCTCTTGTAGTAGCTTCTTTTGCAGGATTTCCGACTTGATTCCAGCCACAAAACGGTCTCGCATCATGGTTCCCAACATATCGACGATATTACAATTTATTGCCAAATGTTTCAATTCTCTAAGATATTCCGAAATTGATTCTCCTTCCTGTTGAATTCTCTTTAAAAATCTGCATCGCTGTGGTATCACTATCTTTTTTGGATCCAAATGCAGCTTAATTCTTTGAATGATAGTATCATAGGGTTAATCTTTCATTAGACCAGGAAGAAAATGTCGTTTCCCTGCTTCAAAGTTTCAGAATCTGGTAGCGAGGTAAAAATCAGCACTTTAATCTCCTCTTTCAGATGCCAAAAAGAAAGCCTCAAAATTTTGTACAAAAAGATCGAAGTGTCCTCCGCTGGGCTATAGCATCTAAAAGGTATTATTAACTTTGAACTTGTCATGCTGATCTTTTCTACTCCTTTGTTTTCTTGATTCAGATAGTTTAAAAGATGTAATCTTAACCCATTTTCTTATTTTTCCTCTCCATAATCCGAGAGTCAGATTTGTTTAAAAGATGGAGTTGTTATACTTGCATAGACGCCTATTTCCTCAGCTTTTTACTGGCTCTGTAGATCGCGCATCCTCGTCGCCACTTTTGTTGTGTCGTAATTAGACGTACAAGAGCTCAAACTTGACCATGGCCAACAACAAATTTCCAATTTATATATAAATATATTTTTACATAATGAGGCTTTAAATAATACAAATAATATTCATCTTTTTACATAAACAACGGTTAATATATAGCGAGAAGAGTAGAGGACTGAGCACAGATCCCTGAGGTACACCAGCCCATGTTCTTCGGTCCTTGGAAAATGTTCCATTGACCCGAACCTTTATCCTTCTTCCCCTTAAGAAGTCTGCAATCCAGATTAAGGTTTTTCCTCTTACTCCGATGTTGTGCAGCCTTTCAAATAATTTCTACACTCGATCAAAAGCTGAGGTCATATCCAGGAATACGGCCGTTGTCTTCTTTGGCGGTTTTTCCTAGAAATCCATTATTGATTGACAGAAGTAGAACAGTTTATCAGTTGTACAGTGTCTGGATCTTTAGGCAGTTTGGTAGAAGTTTATTTTATTATTGTTAGTGAGCCAGACTATGACCCTAGAGTGGATAATTCATTCTATTATTTTACAAAGTATGCTGGTAAGAGCAATTGGCCGATAGTTCTTGCATTCCTTAGCATCTTTGTTCGGTTTCAGTATTGGCACTATAATTGATATCTTCCAATTCTTTGGTAGTTTACCAGTTTGCCATGAAATGTTCAGTATTCGTGGGAGTTGATTTTTAGCTTCGTCTCCAAAGTGTTTAATCATTTGACCAAAGATTAGGGCATCTCCAGGTGACATCTTGGATTTAACTTTCCTATTGATGAATTTAGCTCATTCAGTGTGAAGTCTCTCGAGTAAATATCTTGTTGATGGTAATTTCTTGCTTGTTTAACTAACTTGTTTATATTATTTTTTAGAGTCCTGTCTTCATTCGTATAGCTGAGTCTGAAGGTGCTTTAAAGATATTCAGCAATTATGTCAGCCATCTGTTTGTTCGTTCTCGCTGTTCATATCGGCTAGAGTATTGGAGGATTAGTGTTGGTTTTGATTGTTTTATAACACTAATTATATTCCAGTGATGGCTTTACTTTTTTGGATACATTTTTTTCGCAGAATTCTGCTCATTTTTCTTGTTTGAATATCCAAATTTCTTGTGATATTTTGTGACTAATTTCAATGAGTTCCTTTATGATTTCTTCTGTTTTATTTGTTTTAAGAAGTTCATTTTTATTGTCTCTCTCTGCAAAGATAGCCTCGATATTGTGGTCCTTCCAGTAAAGTATTCACAGGTCTTTACGTCTACCTCTAAGTATCGATACCTTTGCAGCTTTGAATAGGTTCAAAGAGAATTTTTCCAATTTTTGGTCAATGATTCTGTGATTTAATTCTTCGTTGCACAGTTCTTCAGGCTTTTCTGTAATTTTTTTCCCAGTGTTCTTCTATTCTGTTGGAAATTCTCAATTTTGAATTTTAGGGTTGTTAAAATTGGTCTGTGGTCACTGATTGCACTTTTCAGAATTTTCCATTGTGTTGCGGGTGCGATGTTGTAATTTATCGCTGTGATGTCTATTGCGGATTATGTGCCTGTGGACTTGGATAGATAGGTGTTCTTTTTGTTATTTAACGGCGTAAGGTCGAGGTCGGTTAGCATGTCCTCAACCTGCTGACCTTTGTTATCCTGGACAGGTGATCCCCAAGTTGGTCTTTCGGCGTTAAAATAACCAAGTATGATTGCAATATCCGAAGACGCTTCACTTAATGTCTCTATCAGGCCTGTATTGATGCTAATATTATCGTGGTGATAAACATTTATAATTGGAATTGTTTTATCTGTAAGATAGATTTCTATTGCCTGAGCTTATGTCGTGCCTTCTCTAGGCTTACTCTGATTATAGGCGATTTCCTTAAAATTGATTTCTAGAGTTTTAATAAAAATGGCAAGTCCTCCTCCTAATTTTCCCGGTCTGTCCATTCGTAGTGTTGTATAATCTTTGATATTGAATCTCAGATTCTGATTCAATTTTGTCTCCTGAGGACATTTAATATGTACATTGTTGTCACAGAGAAGACAAGTCAGCTCTTTATTTTCCTCTGGGTACCATTTATATTGAGTTAGAGTAGATTGAATTGTGTCCTCGTAGTAGATTTCTCATCATGAGCTCGAGCTGCAGCTCCTGACGCGGCGGTTACCCCAGACGCGGTAGCATTACTAGAGATATCAGTTTTGCTCTTCATTTGAAAATGGGTGACTTTGCAACGTTAGTCATCGTGGAAACGAACCAGAATTTGGTCAAATATTTCAAGGGTCCAGGGGGGACCGCAAGAAGGTGTGGTCGAACTTCTCCCCTTCCACTTGGAATGCCGTCACTACAGGATAAAGCACTCTTGGTGAATTTTTTAAATTGTGATTCAGAATCTGCCACTAAAGCTTTACGAGCGTTTCGTTCCTTTAAAGATATTCGAAGCGGTAAAGGACCAATGAGTTGCTACTCTCTAAAGCGATTGATTAAAAGTTTTGAGGAAACTGGATCTCTGGAAGCAAAACCTCGGAGTGGAAAACCATCGACATGCAAGTCAGTGGCTGTTACGGTTTTGCAGAATGCTGAAGCTATTGAAACGTTATCCCCATATGGAGAAGTAAGTGCTAGACAAGTTTCTCGACAAACGGGGATTTCGTATGGAACAGTTTGGAGAGAACACACATTTAGAATTTTTCTATAAAAATATCCTTACAAAATTCAAAGTTTTCACGAGTTGAAAGTAAGCGATTTTGAGAAGCGTCAAGAATTCGCTGCATGGGTTTTCCGGCAAATTGATATTGATGAAAACTGGCTGTCAAATGTTCTAAGAACAGATGATGCTCACTTTTATCTAAAGGGAGAATTTACCATTCAAAACTGCCTCATTTTGGCAACAGAAAACCCTAGGATTTTTACAGAAATACCACTTCATCAGCACAGAGTTACAGTTTTGTGTGGGTTCATTTCTTCTTTTATTATTGGGCCATTTTTCTTTGAAAAAATCAATGGAAGAACTTTTAAAACCGTTTTCGTAACTGGTGAACGTTATGTTCAACTTTTGAGAGAAAAGGTTATTCCCATATTGCAGGACAGACAAGCACTAAGCGAAATAACATTCATGCAAGATGGAGGACCTCCTCATATCTCCCGCGGTGCCAAACAATTGCTGAAGGATACGTTCGGTGGAATTCGTTGATAAGTCGCCACCTTATATACCAGTGGCCTTCAATATCACCAGACTTGACGCCTTACAATTTCAGTTATGGGGGTACATTAAGTCGCGTTTTTATCGATGCCGGCCTACCACATTGGCCATGTTGAAGGCTTCTATCAGATGGCACATTTTATAAATTTCAACTATTTAATTGTGACCATTCTGTCATCTATCGTCTGCAGGCGGTGTTTGAGAATGAAGGGCGCCACATTGGGCAAGGATTGTGACCTAATACAAGAGAGAAGGCAGTTACCTCATGTGTTATATTTTGCAGCTCTTTGTTTTGGGTTATGGGAATAATAAATGCTGTCCTCACATCTTGACTCTTTTTTTTCTGTAAACAGTAATTTTTTTGTTTGTCATTTGCCCACATTTTATATTATGTCGTGCAGGCCAAAGTGTTATAACTTCTCGAATAACACTAGTATACACAATTTTACCCCTTATGTTTAGTTTATCTCTTTTCGCTCATTAGAAGAAATAGCATAAGGAATAATCTCTCTATCTCCTCCAACTTTAGATATTTTGCGCCAAAAATAATACAAAATGATTCTACTACCACGTTTTTCAACGCAAAAGGTCGATTTAAAAATGATTTTTTTGAGGGGATACATTTTCAAAATTATGTACAGTATAATAAACGATGATAACATTTGACAAACCCATAGGATATTTGGAATAAAGTACGACAAATATATTTTGTCACTCCTCTCTATATTTCATTTTTAGATCATGACAAATATACAGTTAAATAGTCAAGTGTCGACAATTAGTCAAGAAACTATGCATTCCTTATAGCACGAAATCCTATTAGTAGTGCCATCATAATTTTTGGTACTATATTAACATTTCAAAAATCGTGTATTGATATCAGTAGTTATTTTCAAACATTAAATTTATTTCACAAAACTCCATCTAAAATATAAATATTTTTTGATACATGTTTTAATTTGCATATACCTATTTTACATATCTCAGATTGTATTTAAAAATCGTCAACCAATTCTTCTATCTTTTGGCGAAATGGTGTTTTATTAATTTATCATTTGATATTATTAGGGTTCTTTCCTGGTATTCAAAAAGGAAAAATACGTGTCGTTCAGTTATATTTTTCAATTTATCAAACAATTTGGCCGCTGAATCTCTGATTCTGGTAGAGCGCCATCAAGAGAATAAAGTTGTAACTAAAATCAATTTCGAATTTTTCATTATTTGCCATAAAAAAAAATCCCATTGCATCCTGAACACAATGGTGTTTACCGCATTGCTCTAGCGCAAATATTCGCGGATTTATTAATTTTTAAAGTTGTGCGGGACTTTTGGACCCTGTATATAAAACAACACTTGAAGTTTCACCGCATAAGTTTCTTTTCTGTGAAAAATCAATATTTATTTCAAAGAGAAATATCTACTATTTCTAAATTTTTTGGATGGCGTATGAAAGGGTGAAAATATGAAGAGTAATGGTTTATATATGATTGGATGATGTATGAAAGGGTGAAAATATGAAGAGTAATGGCGAACGGGAAAATAAAAGTTTCCAGGGGCGGGAATCGAACCCACAATCTTCCGCTTACCGGGCAGATGCCATGTCCACTAGGCTACCCTGGACGTATTTTTCCGTTCGTAACTAATACTTAAAGTAACTTATAATACATTATAAAGAACTGCGGCGTATGATTATAAAACAACACTTAAAGTTTAACCGCATAAGTTTCTTTTCTGTGAAAAATCAATATTTATTTCAAAGAGAAATATCTACTATTTCTAACTTTTTTGGATGACGTATGAAAGGGTGAAAATATGAAGAGTAATGGTTTATATATGATTGGATGATGTATGAAAGGGTGAAAATATGAAGAGTAATGGCGAAAGGAAAAATAAAAGTGTCCAGGGGCGGGAATCAAACCCACATTTTGTTCAATATTAGTTTCCCTTTTATATTTTGATCTCTCTCTTGTAAGTCAATAAATATAATGTTTAATTAATAATTATTGGAATCAGTTTCATTAAAATTTCTAAGCAAAGTCAACACCCTTTTAATACCATTTAAATAATTTGAACATATACATTTCTATAAACAATAGTTCTATAGTTTGATATCAGACTCTTTTCATTTTAAATTAGTAGAAACCATACAAAATTTTATTAAATATTTATTTTTGTCAAATATATTATATTTTAGCATGTTCCCTCCTCAATAAATATTTATTTAAAAAAACACAAAGTTTCTAAATTAAAAAGTTAAAAAATAACATTATTTAAAATGTCTAATTAAAAGTTGAAAATCTATATATATAGGGCGCTGAGTTTGTTTATGACACACATTAAATATGTTATAATACCTTGATAAAGGTTGGTGTTCAGTCAACTGAAATATTGGCAAAATAAATGATATTTTGATCCAATAAATGCCTTTTTATTTGAAATATATATATTATACCTTTCCACAGGCACAATGTTTATTCAATTTAGAAGTATTTTGGATTATGAAGGTAAAAAAGGAGATGTAAAGATAATATTTTTCACATTCAGCTCATCTTGGAAGCCATCATTTTAGGTTTGGTGTTGGTTCTTAACTTCCCCGGTGTTTCCTCAGCTGATTCTCTACAAACCTTTGGTTCCAAAGCAGGCCTTGGATCTTCTCCTCTGCTGGGGTTCGCTAGCCCCCGGTTCCAGAGCAGACCTTGGATGTTCTCCTCTGCTGGGGTTCGCTAGCCCCCGGTTCCAGAGCTGTCCGTGGATATTCTACCCTGCTGGGGTTCGCTAGCCCCCGGCTCCAGAGCTGCCCATGGATCTTCTCCTCTGTTGGGGTTCGCTAGCCCCCGGTTCCAGAGCAGGCCTTGGATCTTCTCCTCAGTTGGGGTTCGCTAGCCCCCGGCTCCAGAGCAGGCCTTGGATCTTCTCCTCTGTTGGGGTTCGCTAGCCCCCGGTTCCAGATCAGGCCTTGGATTTCCTCCTCTGATGGGGTTCGCTAGCCCCCGGTTCCAGAGCTGCCCATGGAGTTTCTCCTCTGTTGGGGTTCGCAAGCCTCCGGTTCCAGAGCTGCCCATGGATCATCCTCTCTGATGGGGTTTGCTAGCCCCCGGTTCAGAGCAGGCTTTGGATCTTCTCTTTTGTTGGGGTTCGCTAGCCCCCGGTTCCAGACCTGTCCATGGATCTTCTCCTCTGTTGGGGTTCGCTAGCCCTCGGTTCCAGAGCAGACCTTGGATGTTCTCCTCTGCTGGGGTTCGCTAGCCCCCGGCTCCAGAGCAGGCCTTGGATCTCCTCCTCTGATGGGGTTCGCTAGCCCCCGGTTCCAGAGCAGACCTTGGATTTCCTCCTCTGATGGGGTTCGCTAGCCCCCGGTTCCAGAGCTGCCCATGGAGCTTCTCCTCTGTTGGGGTTCGCTAGCCCCCGGTTCCAGAGCAGGCCTTGGATCTTCTCCTCAGTTGGGGTTCGCTAGCCCCCGGCTCTAGAGGAACCCGTGGATCTTCTACCCTGCTGGGGTTCGCTAGCCCCCGGCTCCAGAGCCACCCGTGGATCTTCTACCCTGCTGGGGTTCGCTAGCCCCCGGCTCCAGAGCCACCCGTGGATCTTCTACCCTGCTGGGGTTCGCTAGCCCCCGGCTCCAGAGGAACCCGTGGATCTTCTACCCTGCTGGGGTTCGCTAGCCCCTGGCTCCAGAGCCACCCGTGGATCTTTTACCATGTTGGGGTTCGCTAGCCCTCGGCTCCAGAGGAACCCGTGGATCTTCTACCCTGTTGGGGTTCGCTAGCCCCCGGCTCCAGAGGAACCCGTGGATCTTCTACCCTGCTGGGGTTCGCTAGCCCCCGGTTCCAGAGCTGCCCATGGATCTTCTCCTCTGTTGAGGTTCGTTAGCGCCCGGTTCCAGAGCAGGCCTTGGATCTTCTCCTCTGTTGGGGTTCGCTAGCCCCCGGTTCCAGAGCAGGCCTTGGATATTCTCCTCTGTTGGGGTTCGCTAGCCCCCGGTTCCAGAGCAGGCCTTGGATCTTCTCCTCTGTTGGGGTTCGCTAGCCCCCGGGTCCAGAGCAGGCCTTGGATCTCCTCCTCTGATGGGGTTCGCTAGCCCCCGGTTCCAGAGCAGGCCTTGGATCTTCTCCTCTGTTGGGGTTCGCTAGCCCCCGGCTCCAGAGCAGGCCTTGGATCTTCTCCTCTGTTGGGGTTCGCTAGCCCCCGGTTCCAGAGCAGGCCTTGGATCTCCTCCTCTGATGGGGTTCGCTAGCCTCCGGTTCCAGAGCAGGCCTTGGATCTTCTCCTCTGTTGGGGTTCGCTAGCCCCCGGCTCCAGAGCAGGCCTTGGATCTTCTCCGCTGTTGGGGTTCGCTAGCCCCCGGCTCCAGAGGAACCCGTGGATCTTCTCCTCTGTTGGGGTTCGCTAGCCCCCGGCTCCAGAGGAACCCGTGGATCTTCTACCCTGCTGGGGTTCGCTAGCCCCCGGCTCCAGAGGAACCCGTGGATCTTCTCCTCTGTTGGGGTTCGCTAGCCCCCGGCTCCAGAGGAACCCGTGGATCTTCTACCCTGCTGGGGTTTGCTAGCCCCCGGTTACAGAGCAGGCCTTGGATCTTCTCCTCTGTTGGGGTTCGCTAGCCCCCGGCTCCAGAGGAACCCGTGGATCTTCTACCCTGCTGGGGTTTGCTAGCCCCCGGTTACAGAGCAGGCCTTGGATTTTCTCCTCTGTTGGGGTTCACTAGCCCCCGGTCTCAAAGCAGTCTCAGGATCATCTATTATCATATTCTCCTCTTCATAAAAATACATATTACATTATCAAGAAGGAATTAGATGAAATTAGAGGGTAGTTGTCAAATGTATTGCACTGGAAGAAGTTGCAACTGATGTTTCAGGAAGCAACGCCAAGTCATCTGGCTCCTCGCTGGCTTCAAGTATCCTCAGTTCTATTTCTGATGATCGCCAGAGCTCTTCATGGCGCTCCCTTTTCATGGCCTTTCTAGCTCTTTTGGCACCCAACTGGCATATTATATCATTTTTGTGGCTCTCCAAGCGAATAGAAACTTCTTGCAGCAATTTTCTTACGCTGTAAGGTGGCCTGGTTTTTGAACACTGAAAGAAATATCTTCTCGGCGTACATGGAGGGCAGTGAGGAATAGATCTCTCTTTGACCTCTTTCAGGAAGAAAGCGTCCTCCGCCATGTTTTTCCATTCTTTTTTTGATAGCTCTTCTGGCTTTTCGGAGCTTTCAAATTCTTTGTAGAGAATTTCCTGGCCGAAGCTGACTCTTTTCGGCATATGACTGGGCTCTTCATTTCTATCTTTACACGAAAGAATTTGGACCTCTTGTTTGAAATATTTGTTCAATATTTCTTCATAATCATAATTTTCTTCTTGGTGTTGTTTGTTTCGGGAGGCTTTCTTGAATGGCCAGCACATCTTGGCGTTAGGTATAGTTTTATTGAGGGATAATATAATTGTTTAATAAATAATGAGCTCTTTTTATTCACATATCAACTAGATTTCAACTCGCAGCTTTATAATCAGAAAATGACACACACACACAAAAGGCTAATTAAATCTTTATTACCACCAAGATCTTTTTCAGTATCAATTTTTTGAAAATTAAATATTTTGGATGAAATATTTTTATCTTAGATTAAATTGATATGTTAA
>CP092865.1:78275971-78299042 GCA_030710605.1 Cordylochernes scorpioides | reverse complement strand
GATCCATTATTCCTGACGCAGTCCAGACGGCTTGGGTAACGACTGTAAACAAACAAACCCCGTCGGCGCCAGCCGCCAACAAAGGACCAGAACACGGCTTGGTCTGCTACAGACCAGTTGGGTGTTTTCCTCTGTCCTCTTAAGATGTATTAAATAAAGTTAGTTAGAAGGAGATTTTTACCCTCTCCTTTCTGCTATTTAGTGATCTTATTTAAATCCTTGCAGCAGCCCACAAAGAATCATCACAGCGAATTCTTCTACCGAACTCTCAGTGTTTTGTGAAACTATTACCCGACATTTTTTCATAGTGACAGTGACAGCAGGACAGTGTATATACTAGCCTTCCACCACTACACTGTAGGTTGCTGTATGCACCAATGTATGCAAAATTAATAATCTGTACATAAAATAAATACTTTGCTACAATAAATTTGAAATTTATTTCATTTATCTAATAGTAAAAGACAATTTCACAATTAAAATAATTTTATTGACATCTTGTCAATACATGCAAAGTGCACAGTCTGCACTATTTTAAAATATATAAATATATATATAATAATCGGGACTTTTTGGGTGATTGGTTGTTTGATTGAGTGATTGGTTTTGGAAGATTGTTTGGTTGCGAGTAGTAAGACCCTGTGGACTTACTTGGTGGTTGATGTGGGCGCAGTCGTTTTGGCTGAAATGGTAATGTTTTCTCACAGGGGAAAATAACGAGACAGGACACAGGATTGGATTGAGAAATAGGCCAGCGATCAAGGGAGAGAGGGTTTTAGACTATTGGCGTATTTGACTAATGGCTAGATTATTCACATTTTGAAGATTGGACTTATCTGGGTGCTGAGAAGGTGGTGGCGAGCTCCAACTGACTTGGCCGGTCCAGGTCCCTACTCCTTGCTATGGTGTCGAGCTCCTAACTATGATGAGAAGGGTTAAGCGTACTGCTTGCTGTGGTGTCCAGCTCCTAACTAACTATCTTGAGTCCGAGATTTAACTCGTTAACTCTCCAATGCTCTCATTGGATGACTCTCGTCTCGTGGCGGTCTCTGATTGGATCTTAGCTAGTCCTGCTGGACTCTGATTGGATCTTAGATAGTCCTTTGTCTTTGTCTTGTTTTAACATGCTCCCGGAAGAAGAAGGTTTTTGAACTCCGTTTTATTAGTTCCTGGGTAATAACTTTTGCTTCCTGGATAATGAAAACCTGTTAATGATTGTTTCTTCTCTGATGGCTTTTCTCCTAGATTCGCTAGGCCTAACCTTTATTAAAATCTTTGGATCATACATTGCATATATTGTGGTGGGGTTACATCTAGTTATATATAAATTATATGATATATATATATATATATATGCATCATACTATGTACAATGAATATGGCGCCTCTGCTAACGCTGCAGAGTTTGATGGAGAATCACCAGTGGGTCTCCAGCGACACCACACATTTCGCGATCTATGAAGAATATATAGATCGCGTACTTCGCCGCTGAGGAGATGGTGATAGCGTGGTCCTCGAGATCAACTGGAAAGATAATAGTAAAAGAGAGAGTATATTTTAAAAATATAATTATAAACAATATTTTGGTAATCTAAAAAAACACACAGGGATATAAATCCCTTTGGTTAAAATCTGGGCGTTGGTCTAGCCATTTGTCTACTCTGTATGCAAAGTGGGTCAAATTATATAAAGATTGATTATATGAAATTAGAAAGAAAAAATAGGTTTTTCTTTTCATTTTATTTAAAACACTTAATGCCTGTTCTAGTTCATTTTGCTGAATTTCCTCTAAAGTATGCGCTGAAGCTGTTTAAATGCTGAATCGAATTGGCTTTGGCCTCCTGGCACTAAGGAGGAATCACCGCCTAATTCTTATTTTAACGCTGGTTTTAATTATATGCTTCTTGACTCAGCGAGCTGACTATAACTCATTCAAACTTGAATAACTGCTATTGTCTCGTCTCACTAACTCTAATGACTCAACCACGTATACTTTTATAACTCTTGTCTCACCAACTCTAATGACTCAACCACGTATACTTAATAACTCTTGTCTCACCAACTCTAATGACTCAACCACGTATACTTAATAACTCTGCTTTATTTTCTAAAATCAAGATTATATACATTTCTAAAATTTACATAATTTAACAATAATTAACAAAAGTAAATTCTAACAATTTTGCATATTTAAGGCTGGAACATACTCCCCCCGGCCGCTGAACCCTGGTTCAGATTTGAAGGGAAGCGGAGCCAACTTCGTAATAGGTCGTAGGTAGACTCCGGTAGCAGCCCGAACTTGGGCAACTCGCACCTTCTGGTCTTGAAGAACGACAAATACTTCTCTGCAGTCTCGTGTTCTTTATCAGCTGGTCCCAATATGAACACCAGGTCCAAAGCTACAGCAGTGTATTGACTATCTCTGTATTTGACATAGGTTGGTAGTTCAGTCCATTGTTTAGACTTCAGGTTCAACTTCCATAAATATTTCGACTCCTTCCCAGCGTGAACAAATACAGCTCTTACCCAATCCTGCACAATAGTAAAGTGATTGATATTTTTTGGATAGCCCTCTTTCTCACCAAGAATCGGAATAGTTGTATAACACCCCCAGGAATCTGTTTGAAGTCGGTAGTTATACAGATTACAGAAGTGTTGTTCCCACTGCATTCGAGGGAATAGTAAAAGTTTCTTGTTGGTATAGCAAATCTGAAGAGAGAGAAATTTCTCTTTCCAAAATATTTTGTCTGATCCAATCAGATGCCAATCTTTGTTTAGGAGATGATAGGAGAAAACCTTGTAAGTAGAGTGGTCGCGGGTCTCTGCAAGCATAAACAAGAACGCCGATGGTGCAAATGTCATTGCCAGGACCAAGAGGTCAGTTAGGGGCGACTTCCTGCTTTTCACTAGAACAGAAGCCCGACCCTCTTTAAGTTTCACTCGGACAATATTGTCGGTGCAAGTTACCTTATTCCCTCTAGAGTGTATTCTCCCTCCTACAAAGTACACCCTTTTATCGTGAGAGGCATAAACGATAGACTTGGAAATAACTATTGGAGCGAAACCATTCACTTTTCTCCAGATCCATTTTTTGTGAGGGATGTGGTATTGGTACAATACCGAGCGGACATTCGGGCCATCTAGAGATTCCACATCTTCTATGAGGAGGTAAAGACGAGTTCCGTCGCCGACAAAGACCTTCGGGTAGCTACATTGGATGGCTTTGGTAACTTCTGGCCACTCTCCATTTTCCTTCAATATGGCGCGGTGGTAGACTGGTAGCCCTTCTAAATCCTCGACTTCTTTGACCGCGGTCTGCCTCTGGAGATTCGCCATTGCCACTGTAGTAGGTGAGAGGAAACCAATTGGATCGAAAATCCTCGCAATATTGGAGAGAAGATCTCTTTTGGTAACAACTTCTTTAGGAAGAGTTATATTAACTCTAAACGTATCTTGTACATGATCCCATACAATTCCTAAAATCTTGGATATGGCTCCTTTCTCCAAGTTAATTTTCTTCTCTTCGTTTATTTCCTCGACATGAGACACTATCTCGTGGCAATTTGAATTCCACTTTCTTAAGTGAAACCCTCCCTTTTTCATTAAGTCCTTTAATTGGTCTATTAGTTCTTTGGCTTCAGCAATCGTTTGAGCTCCTGTTAGCAGATCATCGACATAGAAATCATTCAAGGTCACCCTAGAAGCTTCAGGATAATTTTGGCCTTCATCTTCTGCTAACTGTTGTAATGTTCTCATTGCCAAAAATGGAGCCGAAGTTGTACCATAGGTAACAGTCAGCAGTCGATAGTCCACCACAGGCTCTTCTGGCGATGGTCTCCACAATATCCTCTGATAGTCCGCATCTTCTGGATGAATTCTTATCTGGCGGTACATCTTTTCTATATCAGCAGTTATGGCGACAGGATACGTTCTGAATCTGAGGAGAATGAAAAATACATCCTGTTGAATTTTTGGTCCCTTGTGCAAAAATTGATTTAAAGAAACATTATTTTCAGATTTAGCTGATGCATCAAACACAACTCTCATTTTGGTTGTAGTGGATTGCTCTCTAATTACTGGATGATGAGGCATGTAATAGCATCTGCACAATTCTCGCTTCACTTCTGCAATTGGGACCCTTTCCATGTGGTTTAAGTGTTCATATTCCTTCATGAATCCCCGGTATTGGTCATATAATTTCACATTCTTACACAATTTTCCTTCCAACGAAAGGAACCTTCTTAAAGCTTTTTCTCTTGATTCACCCAGAAGCGGTCGATGTTGTCTGAATGGCAATTTTACCCAATACCTTCCATGGCTATCTCTGCCATGGTTATTCGAAAATAACCTTTCGCAATCTTCGTCCTGTGTACAAAGATCCGGTGACGGCACAGATTCAGTTTCCCAGAATCTTTTCATTACGAATTCTAGTTCTGGTTCAGATTGTAAACTCAGGTTACAGACTTCTGTATTACTCTCCGATGTTCCCATGAGTTTTCCTAGAAGTACCCAACCTAGTCTTGTATTAATAGCCATTGGCAATCCTTCTCCGAGAGATATAGAGCCATTCAACATAAGTTCAGTGTATATATCTGCTCCCAATATCATATCTATTGGGGCTTGTATGTAGAACTCTGGGTCTGCCAATTTGAGGTTCTTCAAAGTTGGCCAATTAGGGTCTTTCAACCTGAAGTTCGGAATTTCTGAAGTGAGCACTCCCGTGACTACTGCCTCCACCGAGAATTCCTCAGAATTATTCAGTGGACAAAATGTCACACTTACTGTCGATGAAGAATGCTGCACTGGTGTGTTTCCAACCCCTATAATCATCCGATCTGATTTCCTTTGGACAAGTCCCAATCTTTCGCAGCATCCTTTTGTTATCATGGTGACTTGGGAACCGCTGTCCAGTAGGGCTCTGCAGGTGCATAACTTTCCGAGTCCATTTTTATCTTGATTCTAGCTGTTGCGAGTAGTACGTGGCTATCATTGCAGTTTTCCCGTTGAGTATTAGTTAAATTGATAGCACTTTCATGTTCCTTCGGAGTTGTGTTCTCAACTTGGGCCGAAGCGCTTTCCGTGCTCGGTTTATCATAATGAATCATCGTGTGGTGCTTTCCCTTGCATACTTTGCATCGTTGGTTCAGCCTACAATTCCATGAGAAATGGCCTTTCCTCAAGCAATTGAAGCACAATTTATGACCTTTTACTACATTTAATTTTTCTTTTAAAGGCATTTTGCAAAATAAGTTGCACATGTATAGTGGATGATGCTTAGATTTGCATAATATGCAAGTGTCCGATTTCTCAATTAGCATCCCGTAGCTTTGGCATTTGGGAAATCTCGATCCGGTGGTTTCTTCCCTTTTTGAACATTCCCTGACAGCACAAGACATGCTTCTCGCATGTCTGGAAATGAACGCTATGAACTTGTCATAAGAAGGAAGAGTGTTGTCCACTGACAGTTCCCAATCCAACCTTAGATTTTCACTCAACTTCTGCTGGAGGAAGTGCACCAGGATCACATCCACTAATTTATTTCTCTTCAATTCCAGCGTTTCTAAGTTTCTTATGGCTTCATTACAAACATCCATGAATTCATGGAGACACTTAGCCGATGGATTCTTAATTGCCCGGAGAGAAAATATTTTTGACACCTGGGCATAAGCTAGCTCTCTCGGGTTATCATATCTTGATAACAGTGTACTCCATGCTTGGCCATAATTTTCACTTAGTAAAGGGAAACCCCTTATTAATCTGGCCGCTTCGCCTTTTACTGCAGAATTCAAATATTGTAACTTCTGTATATTAGTTAACCCTGGATGTGCATCGATGGTGGTGAGGAATAGCTCTTTGAAGTTGATCCAATTGCCCATATCTCCATCATATATCGGTAAGTCAAATTGAGGCAATTTTATATTTGCCTGAGAGCCATTTGGCTTTATGTCCGCCAGTTTGTCTTTGAGTTTTCTTTCATTTTCAATTTTTACCCTCAAGCTTCCAATCTTGTTCATTGAACTATCACATGCCTCACTTTCTTTATCTATATCAACTTCATCCAAAGAAAACAGCTCGTCGTAGAGTTTCTCAATTTTTTCTTTGATCTCCTTTAATTCTTCACCCATTATTTCTAAGCGTATTGTTTCACCTGCCTCAATAATTGAATCCACACTTTCAATAAATCCATCAATTCTCCTTTTCTGGTAACTTAACTTTCTTTGGAGGATCCTTTCGTCTCGAGACATTTGCAATTGTATTCTCGCTGAGTTTTTGCTAAATTTCTTCTGTTTCAAATCCTAATCAGGCTCTTGAGGGACCATGAATCGAATTGGCTTTGGCCTCCTGGCACTAAGGAGGAATCACCGCCTAATTCTTATTTTAACGCTGGTTTTAATTATATGCTTCTTGACTCAGCGAGCTGACTATAACTCATTCAAACTTGAATAACTGCTATTGTCTCGTCTCACTAACTCTAATGACTCAACCACGTATACTTTTATAACTCTTGTCTCACCAACTCTAATGACTCAACCACGTATACTTAATAACTCTTGTCTCACCAACTCTAATGACTCAACCACGTATACTTAATAACTCTGCTTTATTTTCTAAAATCAAGATTATATACATTTCTAAAATTTACATAATTTAACAATAATTAACAAAAGTAAATTCTAACAATTTTGCATATTTAAGGCTGGAACAAATGCTCTAAATAACGCCAATATTGAACTTTAAGGAATAAAGAGATAAGTTTGGAAAATCTGGCGAGCGCATGGTGATCAATTCAAAATTTGGCCAAAAGTCAACAAACAATTAGTGGGTTTTAATTGAGTACATTTTCATGAAACAAACACCAACTGTTTTGTTGACGATTCTTTTCTGTTGACGATATTCTGGACAAATGCGATGCATTTTCTCGCCATCAAATCTTCATAATGTTGCAATAACGCTAGTAATTGTTTGTCCATTTGAGACAAATATATTTGGGAATAATAGCTTTATTAGCAATTAATTTAATAAACATTGTTTTGATTTTTGATGGAAAGTTTGCTATTTTGGATTATTATTAGTTCCTTGCCTTATATTTCGCACTTTGTCGTTTTGTTTTTGGATCTTCGGGAGGGTGATCATTTTTCAAGACGACCAATCTCTTTCACCTTTTCTCATAGAGAATCCGCTTTAATTCGTACCATTAACATCAGTCCTAGATCCAGCCCTGTTCTCATCAGTGATGAATCAAGTTACAGTCTATACACGAATTCTTGACAAGTCATCATTGGAAAAAAAACTGGGCCCACTTCCATTCCATTAATCTCAGACAACGAGAATGTTTTGAGGGGGAGAATTTCATACTCTATGCTGGCTTCATTTCGAAAGGCAAAAACCTTTCCCCTTAGTTGAAGAAGGTAAATTGTCTGATCAAAGGTACAGAAAAGAGAAAGAGATGCTTGAGTCCAATATGATATCCTTCAGGAGTGTCATTGGCCCACAACGCTAAAAATTTGACTTTTTTAACACCCTCAGCTATCACTTTTTGAATTATATAAATGGAAATTTTTGAACTTCTAGAAGTATTTGAAAAAATCCAATTCATTCTTTAAAAATTATTTTTCATATACAAAAAGTATGCTGTTTGAAAATTTATATTATAAAGAGGTTTTAGAGTAAAGACAAATTTTTATTATTTTATATATGTAATTTTTCACAAGGTATAATTCCATTCACTCTGCCAGGATGTAGGCGCATTGGTTTCTCCGAGCGACTTTTGAATATTGAATTATTATATATCCTACACTGTAGGAGGAATCTTGGTTAAGTATTCAAGCAAACTATGTAATAGGAAGTTCATTTTATTTGAAAAAATCATACTCGATATTTTTACTTCATTATAATCTATTGTGATCCTTTAATTCTATATTTATATAAAGTGTTGGAAAAGAAGGAGTTCGCAGCAGCCAATGGGAGGCCGACGGAAGGGGGCTACGGGGATGCAGCGGTTGAAATGGAAGGAACAAGGAAAAAAGGAAGAACTTGTAAACAACTTTCGAACACGAGAATTTGTCCTGATCCTCGATTCTTTTAGTGTAAATATTTAAATATATAATCAATTAAATAATACTTTACTTATTTTCTTAATTTATAATAAATATAATTTTCCCTCCTGTTTTCGTCATTCATTTTAAAAGTGTTATAAACAGCGACATCACAATTGTTGGACACCAGCGCCGCCACTCAAGTACAGTAGAACTCCTCAAATTCGGAAAGCTTGGGGCGCAAGGTATTCCGAATTTGAGGATTTTCCGAATTTGAGAGAGTTAGATTTGGGAATATTTATGTGGCATAAATAGGCATTTAGATGACTGAGACAAAGATTTTGAAGCATATGAACAATTTTAGGTTGAATATTATATGTACATTACATAATTTTAATTACGATTTTTAATCAAATGTTCCTTAACTTTTATGAGTTTTGAGCATGAAACCGATGAAAAATAGTAAAATATTTTATTATGTATGTAATGCAATTGATGGCCAAGTAAGTTATGGCTTGGCAAAGAAGTTTGCTGATTGTTGTCTGTTTCTTTGGCTTGTTTAACAAAGCTTCTTCTTCTCTCATAAGCATAGTTCGAAGACTATTGATGGTGTTGTAGCTTGCAAGCATTTCTGGTTCAGTGCGCTTTTCCAAATATTTTAATGCAACATCCAAACTTTTCAACGCTTCGCATCTGGGAACATCCGGCTCCAAACTATCTTCAGTCTTTTTTACTTGAGAAAACTTTTTGACATCTTTTTCGGTAGAATCAACAAACTTTGTAAGTTTAAGCTCAGACTTTTTTATATCATAAACAGTTGTCTTAGAAATTTTATACTTTTGCATTATCGTTGTATAGCTTAATCCTTTTTTAATGTCACTAAGAACATCTAACTTTTCACCAAGCTTAAGAATTCGGTACTTGCCTCGTTTTTGCCGCTCCTCTTTGGATGCCATTTTGTTGAAGAACAAACTTGTAAATGCAAAAAATTGAGAGTTGAATAAAAGAATTTGAAACTTACAATGTCTGAAAATGTTTGATAATTTGAACTTTAGGTGAATCAACTTTGCAATAAAAAATGCGTGAATGGCTTATGACGTAATAATGCTGCCTTCTTATTGGACAATATCCTAAACTAAGCACAAAGGTCAAATGAAACTGTTGATTTATTTAAGCTTTAAAAAAGGGGATAAACCCCTAATTAGCGATTATAAATAATCGGTAAAAGTAAATTAATTAAACACTCAAATTAAAAATAAATTACTAATAAAAATTAAATTAAATTAAATAAAAGCAAAGCAAAAGTAAAAGTAAATAAAATAAAATAAAATAATGTTGAAATATCAACAAAATAAAAGCATGTGAAAATTGATTTTTTGTATGTAAAAAAAAACATTACAATACTTTCCGAATTTGGGAGTTTCCGAATTTGAGAATTTCCGAATTTGAGGAGTTCTACTGTATAACACGTGACCGGAAGGATGACGTCGCCCCCCCCCCCCCCCCCCCTCCTACTGACTGCAAAAGTTTAGCCTAACGACGCTGTTGTTTGTTTACCTTCTACGGAGGATGTAACCTCTTTGTTTCCTCTCTTTCCCTTTTTAATCTTTATATAACCTATGCTTTAATAAATTAGTTAGTGCAAGGCTCTTGTCCTAAGTGTAACCAAGTACCTTGTCTACACCCCTACAAGAAAAGATTATGAGACTGATTGGAGCTGCCTGAAGCATTGAACGGTAAGCCTATTTTTTTTTTTTTGTTCTCTCTCCCCCCCTTCAGTGGACGCCATCTTATAATGGAAGCTAACGAAAGTTTAACGAAAATTACCAAGCTAAATGGATTAAACTATTCCTCATGGAGCTTCCAAATTAAGCTCATTCTGATGGACAATGACTTATGGTCAATTGTTGACCCAGGCGAAGTCAAACCCGAGGGAGGGGATGTTGGTCTAATCAACAAATTTAATACGAGGCAGAATAAGGCTTTAGCAAAGATATGCCTCTCTACTGGTGAGGAGCAGCAGAACCATATCAGACATCTAAATTCCCCCAAAGAAGTTTGGGATGAATTACAAAGACTTTATGCACCCAGGGATAGCAAACACAGAATTCTCCAACTGCGTCGAAAGTTGTACTCCCAGAAATTCTGTCAACATGCGAACATGAAGGCCTATTTGGGAAGCATAAATCTAATAGTGAGTGAACTCACAGGTGTAGGGGATAAAATTGAAGACGGTGATCTAAGCATGCTAATTCTTTGTGGAATGCCCGAGGACTGGGATAATGTTATATCAACAATGTGTAACTTACCAGAGTCAGAGTTCACCAGTGCCAACATCAGACGTAAATTGTTAGCTGAGGCAGTGCGCCGGTATGCTACAACAAATGAAGAGATGGGTGCACTGTCAGTCAGGAACTCTAACAAGAAACAATTCACTCATGAACATCAAGGTTCTAAAACTGTTAGAAAATGTTTCGGATGTGGGAAAACAGGGCATATTGCACGGGACTGTTTCAAACTGAAAAAGAATAACGGTAAACAACAGGAAAGGGGAGCGATACATCAACATCACGAAACAAAGAACTTGAATGTGATGTATAATGCAGCAGTTGTATCAGAAGAGGATACGTGGGTAATTGACTCAGGTGCCACGCATCATATGACTCCGAACAGAAGGTATTTTTCCACGTTGAATGACGAGAATGTAGGACAAGTGACCACCATTGATGGTACATCACATTCAAACATAGGAAGAGGTAATGCTCAAGTAGATCTGATCAACAATTCTGGACAACTTAGAAGCATAGTTGCTCAGAATGCAATGTTCGTACCTGGGATCAGACATGGTGTACTCTCTGTTCTACAAATTGTGGAAAATGGTCATGAGGTTATCTTCGACAAGAAGGGATGTCATATCTACGACAATGATCATAACTTGATGATCAGAGCAGAGAAGAGAGGAAGGCTCTATCTCGTCAGGACTGCTCCGTCCAGATTTCCAGAATCAGGAGAATGTTCAAATTCCATTGCTCAAACCAACAATTTTCGTAAATTCCCACTAAATTTATGGCAACAGAGACTCATGCATATCAACTATGACACCATAGTAGACATGATGAAAAGAGAAGTTGTCATTGGTTTGAACTGTCAGGCTGGAAAACCTGATAAGTGCTCTGATTGTATGATTGGAAAATCGACAAAAAGACCTTTCCTGAATTTGAGATCTACCAAGGAAACTCAGACACTAGCCCTTGTTCACTGTGATCTTATGAGACCGTTCAACATTGAGAGCTGGGGTGGATCAAGATTTGTCTTGACCATCTTTGATGACGCATCAAGATATACAAGGGTATATTTCCTCAAAAGGAAGGGCGATACTCTAGAAAAATTCAAGGAATGGATGAAAGAAGCTGAAAATCAGACGGGTTTTTCTCTCAAGAGGATCCGTACAGATAACGGACTAGAGTTCTGTTCATCTCCTTGGGATATTTTCACGAAGGCCCATGGTATAGTACATGAACGCACCATGGTCTACACACCTTAACAGAATGGTGTCGCCGAACGCATCAATAGGACTTTGCTGAACTTAGTGAGGAGTACTGTGAACAGTTGCAATCTGCCAACCGCCTCTTGGGCAGAGCTCACCAACACAGCAGCATACTTGAGAAATCGTGTTACAAACAGACACAATGAAGAGAAAACGCCTTTTGAATTGTGGTTTGGAAAAAGACCTGCTCTGCAACATCTGAGAGCAATCGGCTGCGAAACCTTTGTTCATGTTCCAAAACAAAGAAGAAATTCGAAGCTTCAGCCAAGAGCCACTAAAGGAATTCTCGTGGGTTATTCTCTACAGGGACGAGGTTGGAGAATCTGGATTCCTGAAAAACGCCAAGTGGTGGAATCTAGAAATTGTGTATTCAAAGAAGAAATCCTCTATAAACAGCCCAAAAGAGAAAGGGATACTCTAGCATCTGTCCATTTCTCCTCGAAAGAGGCCTCCTTTCAAGAAGAAAGTAATGCAGATCAACCAGTAGACCGAGAAACTGAAGAACTGATTGGAACTACAGGTGGAATAGATCAGCTATCTGAGACTCTCCCAGAGAACCTGAGAAGCCATCCTATGACACTCCGAAGTCATGGAAAGACGGCAGAATCTCCGGAAGAGGATAATAGTGGTGGACAGATAAATGCCACAAGTGCAGAGGACAATAACCCCACTTATGAAGAAGCCATGAACAGCCCTGAGGTAGTTAATTGGATAGAAGCCATTGAAGAAGAAAGGGAATCGCTCGAAAGACATGATGTATGGCAACTGCAGGAATTGCCGAAAGGTATCAAACCTTTAAAATGTAGATGGGTACTAAATAAGAAAATCAATGCAGTGGATGGTACCACTAGATACAAAGCACGTCTAGTCGCCAAAGGCTTCACTCAACGTAGAGGAATTGACTACAACGAAGTCTATACTCCTGTTTCCAGTTTTGAAACTATAAGGCTATTAACGGCGATAACAACAGAAAAGGACTGGTTCATTGACCAATTCGACGTGAAGAGTGCTTATCTTCATGGGACACTCAATGAGACTATTTACATGGAACAACCTGAATGCTTCAAGAAACCAGGAGAAGAAAACTTGTTCTGCAAGCTTAAGAAATCAATCTATGGATTAAAACAGAGCGGAAGATGCTGGAATAAATTCTTAAACAAACAACTTCACGAAATAGGATTCCAACGTAACCCTATTGATCCGAGCATCTACGAAGTTGAACTTGAAGAAGGAAGGATCATTCTCACAATCTATGTGGATGACATATTTGCCATTTCAGAGAATCAAGCAGCGAGAAACAAATGCAGAGAACTCTTAAATTCCAGTTTTGAAGTGAAGTATCTAGGACCAATTTCTCATATGCTTGGAGTATCCTTCAAGAAGTCAGAAGATGGAAGTATGACTCTTTCTCAAAGTAACTACATAGAAGAACTGCTTCAACGTTTCAGACTACAGGATGCAAAAGGTATCTCGACTCCAATGGAAACCAATCTTGACCTGAGTGTAAGGAAAAATGGAAATTCCAATGAGCGGTTTCCATACCGTGAACTGATCGGAGGACTGTCATACCTTTCTCAGAGAACCAGGCCCGACATCGCCTACGCAGTCGGGATCCTATCCAGATACTGTGATAACTACACAAGAAAACACTGGGAAGCTGGGAAACGCGTGCTGCGTTATCCGAAGAGCACCAAGGACTTTGGCATAACTTACAGATCCACTGGCAAACCTTTGATTGCCTTTTCGGATGCAAGTTGGGCCTCAGACATTGTAGACCGAAAAGGAGTATCTGGACATCTCATCATTTTAGCTGGAGCACCAATAATTTGGAGAAGCACCAAACAAACAGTTACCGCTTTGAGTACTATGGAATCGGAATACATTGCACTGTCATCAGCTGTGAAGGACATCACATGGGTACGGAATCTGATGGAACAGCTGAAAATGTCAAGTTTGATTTGTGGAGAAACAAAAGTATTCTGCGACAACCAAGCTGCAATTTCTCATGCGGAAAATTACATCGACAAATCGAAAACTAGACATTTTGCCGTGAAGTACCATTTTGTTCGAAAAAAGATCTCAGAAGAAGCAATCGAACTTTTCTACACTCCGAGTGCTGAGAACCCTGCTGACTTCCTTACCAAGCCTCTTGCTAGAAGCCAGCATGAAAAGTACTGTAGAGCGCTGATGGACTATCGGAATAAACGTCCAGCTGAAGTTATTCCGGGAGGGGATATGTTGGACACCAGCGCCGCCACTCAAGTATAACACGTGACCGGAAGGATGACGTCGCCCCCCCCCCCTCCTACTGACTGTAAAAGTTTAGCCTAACGACGCTGTTGTTTGTTTACCTTCTACGGAGGATGTAACCTCTTTGTTTCCTCTCTTTCCCTTTTTAATCTTTATATAACCTATGCTTTAATAAATTAGTTAGTGCAAGGCTCTTGTCCTAAGTGTAACCAAGTACCTTGTCTACACCCCTACAAGAACAATTTTGAACCTTCAACCCCGCCGACCAAGAATAGAGGTGAGTGACTACCTCTATAGAGTTTAGATCGTCGTCACAACACAGAGCGGCGATGAAATCGCAATATTTTTGGCATCCCAGCCGGGACAGTTGAAGGTAAATTCTAGAAGAAGAAAAAAAAATAGCATTTTGAGCTGACCATTTTGGAACTCGCTAGCTAACCCTATTTGTCGCTTTGTTTACATGATGGCGGAAGAATTAATTCTACGTTTAAAGAAGAAGCGTGCTATTAACAGATCATATTTAACGAAAACATGCAATAAGATTGAAAGTGGACTTGACACGCTAATGAGAATTGAGCTTGAAGAATTATTAGAACAATTGAATAAATCATTTAACGAACTTAAATTAGTTGATCACGAAATAGAAACACTTCTTGAAACTGACGATTTAGAGAGGGAAACACAGGGCGTAGAGGAATATCGAGAGAAATATATTACTTGGAGATTTAGGGCAAATAAAAAGATTCGCCAATCAGATTCTCGTGGCGAAAATATACAGGATTCAAGCACACGAATAGATGAAAATGAAATGAGACATTATGTACCTTCCTGAACGACTGTGAAACTTCCAAAATTGATGATATCGAAATTTTATGGAAACTTTAGTGAATGGCTGACGTTCTGGAATTCTTTTGATGCAGCTATTCACCAGAACAACTCACTGAACCCGATCGATAAATTTAACTATCTGAAGACACATCTCGGCGGAACTGCACTAAACACAGTCGAAGGTTTCGCTTTATCTGCTGACAATTATGAAATAGCTATAAAATTGCTAAAAGACATATTTGGGCGGGAAGACATTTTGATTAGCCGACATATGAGCAATTTGTTGTCAATGAGACCACTCAAAACGTCAAGCGATGTAAGAACCTTCCGCGAACTTTTTGACAACCTTTCTGTTCAAATAAGAAGTCTCGAGTCGCTAAACGTGTCCATTGATGTTTACGGACAACTGTTGTGTCCGATAATAATAAAGCTTCTACCTGCCGACCTTAATTTGGAGTTGAACAAAGAACTCCCGACTGGTTACGCAATTAATTACTTGATTACCTTTCTAGAAAGACAATTAACTGCACGGGAGAAGAGTTTTAGAAATGAAATCGGTACCGGGAATGAATTAACTTCTAAACCTAATTTAGTAAACAAACATCCAAAGACCAAATTCTACAATGAAAAACCAATTGCGACAGCTTCAGAACTTTTGAATTCAGTTCACAAATCGAATGAATGTGTATTTTGTGGTAAAGACAATCATGGAAGCCCTAAGTGTGACTTTGCCGCTAATTTTAGTTTAAACGAAAAGAGATCACTCATGAGGAAAAAAAGGTGTTTGTTATAAATGCCTTATAGGCTTTCTCTCATTTAAGTAAATTTTGCAGAAATGTAGTCCGTTGTTCGATCTGCAACATGTCTTCCCACCTGGATGTCATGTGCACAAAACTGATTTTAGATAGAGGTGGATCTTCTAAGTCTCCAACGGTGCAAGATGAAACTCTCGCCAACTTATCAACCTCCCCAGACGTCTTGTTACCTACTTTGAGTGTGACCCTCAAAGGGAACAGAACGGAGAAGACGGCACGGGCTATAATAGACACTGGATCCCAAAGATCATATATTTTAGATAGCACAGCAATGGAAATGGAATACGAACAATCAAGGAGAGAGTTCTTCCGGCATTCCTTGTTTGGAGGATCGAGTACCAACGTAGTTGAACATGAGGTCTATACCATTCATTTTTGGACATTAATAATTCCTATCGCTGTGAGTTTGAAGCACTAGGTCAACCCCTTATCTGTGGAATCATACCTCAGGTGTGTCCAAGATCATTTTTAGAAGGGAGTGAAGAACTCGACGTGTCTGATTTGATGAGAGACCGTGTAGAAGTCCTTATAGGGGCGGACATCGCCGGGAGATTGCTAACTGATGATCAGAGAAGAATCTCATCTGGACTTGTGGCAATCCGTACCAAACTAGGATGGAATGTGATGGGAAAGATTCCTCCAACGGAGGTGAGAGATGACACCAGCTCCCTTTGCGTGACCACACTTCTATCTTTGGATCTAGAAAACTTGTGGAAATTAGATGCAATTGAGGTCTCTGACGCGGAGGTTGAGAAGAAGACTCAGTCATTACAAGCTGAAATGGAGGAACATTTCGCCCACACCACGACGCGAGATATCGAGGGGCGCTATGAGGTAGCTCTACCCTGGGTGCAAGACTAGGAAAGGATTCCTTCGAATAAAGACCTAGCCGAAAACCAACTAAGTTCTGTAAGAAGAAAACTTGAAGAAGTTGGAGACATGAATGAGTATGGACAAATTTTTGAAGAATGGATGAATCAGGGGATAATCGAGTATGCCAGAGAGGATAAACTAGATGGTGTACACTACCTGCCACATCGACCAGTGTATAAAAGAAACAGTCAAACTTCTAGAATACGGCCAGTATTCAATGCGTCGGCCCGGAAGAGAGGTAAACTTTCCCTGAATGACTGTCTGGATAAGGGACCCAATTTGATAGAAATTATACCAAGACTTTTAAATAAATTCCGGAAATATGAAGTAGGTGTCTCTTCCGATATTGAGAGAGCATTTTACAAATTGGAATAAAAGAAGAAGACCGAGATTATTTATAATTCCTGTGGCACACAGAAGACGGAAGATTGATCACGTATCGACATAAAAGGGTTGTTTTTGGAATTACCACTAGTCCGTATCTTTTAAAGGCTACCTTATCTCTCCACTTAGATAAGGCTCCTGAACATTTAAAAATCACAGCTAAACAGTTGAAATCATCCTTTTATGTTGACAATTGTTTAGCCAGTTTTTAGAATGTTGAAGAAACGGAGAAATTCGTGAAAGAATCTACTGAACTGCTCTCTACAGCTTGTTTCAATCTCCGAGATTGGGTGAGCAACGTTACAGACTTTTCTTTTATGAACCAACTGAATAAGGAAGTGAACATTTTAGGAATAACATGGAATACTGATAGAGACACACTGACAATTAGTTTGGAAGATTTTGAATTCATTGGACCAACCACCAAGAGAAAAGTACTTTCAATTGCGAGCAAGATATTTGATCCATTAGGAGTTGCTTGTCCTGTGACTTTAATTCCCAAGCTGATATTACAGGAAACTTGGACACAGAAGTTGACATGGGACGAAGTCCTACCTGGATGTTTAGTACAAAGATTTTGGAAGTGGTTTAGCAAACTGAAACACTTGACTAACATAGAAATTCCTAGATGGCTCTGTTTTAAGGACTCCTATGTAGAGAAAACCACTCTCCACATATTTTGCGACGCCAGTCAATTTGCCTATGCGACTTGTATTTTCCTCCGCATTGAAAAGGAAGATAGAGTGGACATCCAATTAATACAGGCTCGAACACGAGTAGCTCCACTGAAGCTCCCAAGATTGGAGCTTTTGGCTTGTCTGTGTTAGAAATGTGAAATTTATAGAGTCGCTGTCTCATCCCAAGTTGACCTTCGGCACATGTACACTGAGGCGGCGCCACCATATACCGTGTGTGACGTCACTACTTACCCCTACTTCCTGCCTGCCTGCTGCTGGCTGTTTACAACTGTCATTCTATCCCTCTTTTGATTTTCTCTAAACTTGTATAACCAATAAATCAATTGGCACTCTGCTTTAACGAGTATTTCGTTAATATTTCCAATAGGTTATGGGTCCTGACTACGCCCCAAATTTGAAGAAGCAAACCTAAAGTGAAACTGCTAAGCCTAACTCGTGCTAAATATGACGCACCTTGAGAATCAAGTCCGCCAGTTCAAAGGCGAAAACTTCTCCCTTTGGAAATTTCAGTTCCGACTACTATTAGAGCAAAATTAACTTTTGGATATCGTGGACGGCAAAGAAATCAAACCGGAGGTAAGTGACGCTACCTCTGCTATACAGGATGCATGGCACGCCAAAGATATCAAAGCCCGAATGCTTATATCACAGGCACTTGAATTAAGATTTCTAGAACCTTTGATGTCCTGTAAAACTGCCGCTCAAATGTGGACAAGGCTCATGTCCATCCACGAACAGAGATCAGAGATCGCAATTGGCATGTTGTGGCAACAATTTTTTGACGCCTGAATGTCGTCATCAGAGGATGTCAGCAGCTATATCGCCAAGATTGAAAATCTTAGTGCAAGAATTCAGGATGCAGGAGGAACGATTACAGATGACCAGAAAGTGGCAAAGATAATAAACTCTCTTCCTTCGAGCATGCGGTATTTCATCCCAGCATGGGAGTCTCAAGCGCCGATTACGCAGACTCTAGAGAACTTATCAGCACGTCTTCTGATTGAAGAATGTAGAAACCAGCAGGCCGATTCCTCGCAAGGTACAGCATTCTACCAACAGACTAAACCAAGAATCAAAGAAGATAACATAAAGAAGACTGATTCAGGAAAGATATCAGAACTAAAGAAAAAGACTGAATGCCATTATTGTCACAAGATTGGTCATTGGTCACGGGAATGTCGGAAACGGATTGCCGACCAGCAGAAGAAAAACGAGAAGCGGAAGAACCAAGCAGGAGATTGTGATCATAAAGGTTTCAACGCTGATACCATCCTAAAGTGGAATGATTGCGACATATGGTGGGCAGATAGCGGAGCTACCTGCAGCATGACCTTCCGACGTGAATGGTTCAAGTCCTTCACTCCAATCCACAACGATCATAGAATATACCTTGGAGACAACACTTCCGTCCTTGCAGAAGGTACAGGTGACATTGAAATCCTTGCCATGGTGAATGGAGAATGGATTGCAACATCAATCAGGAATGTGCTCTACTCTTCGAAGCTCAAGAAAAATTTGTTCAGCCTGGGAGTGTGCACTGAAAAGGGATACCGAGTAGACATCGACAAGGATGAGCTGCGCATCTACTCAAGAAAAGATCTGAAAGCAGTTGGACAACGCCAAGATGGGCTCTACAAGATGATGTTCCGAGTTACTTCATCTTCACAAGGATTTTCTGCAAAGATCAACAACCTCCAACTGTGGCACGAAAGACTAGCACACATCTCCCTCACCACTATTCGAGAAATGGCCAAGAAAGAATTGATCAACGGTTTGCAACCCGAGAGGACATAAAAGAAGACGATTTCTTCTGTCAAGGCTGCCAAGAAGGAAAAGCTCACAGAAAGCCTAGTCATTTGTCTGAAACAAAGGAGTACAATCCTGGTGAGTTCATTCTAAGTGATATCTACGGCCCTATGCCAACACAATCAATAGGAGGATCACTTTATTTCATTTTATTCAAAGATTATTCCAGTGGCTTTCGCCATATAGATTTCATTAGACACAAATCCGATATTCTACACAAATTTGAAAACTTTGCTAGATTCAGTTATAATCAAACAGGCAATAAAATTAAAGTGATTAGAACCGATAATGCACTAGAATATACCAGTAACGATTTCACAAATACTTGCAGAAAGTTCGGAATAGTGCATGAATTGTCAGCTCCATATGTTCACGAACAGATAGGGCGCGTAGAACGAGACAATAGAACTATTGTCGAAGCAGCTCGATCGATGCTGTGCGCACGAAATCTTCCCGAAGAACTTTGGGCAGAAGCTTGCAATACTGCAACCTTCATTCTAAACCGAACATTCACTAAAGAAGCTCCCAATACCACACCCTATGAACTCTTTTTCGGAAGAAAAGTTAGTTTATATAATCTAAAGATTTTCGGCTGTGAAGCATGGTTGCATACACCTAAAGAACGTAGAAGGAAATGGGATAAGAAATTACAAAAGATGATTTTCTTAGGGTACGATAAAACATGCACTAACTTTCGACTCTGGAACCCTTCTACTAGAAAGATTTCTATCTCTAAAGATGTTACTTTTAACGAGACAAAACTCCAACATTACGAACTAGAGGGAGAAAGCCTCATCCCAATAGACATTGACCTTGATCCGCCGGCACTAACGACCGAGGATAAATCACCTACAGCGCTACGGTTTCCCACGCCGTCGGGATTCCACCCGATGATAACTCGATCTAAAAAGAAAGCAGATTCTTGTAACTACCATTTTGTCGATGAGCCTTCAACCTATAAAGATGCTATGGAAAGTCCAAATGCCGAAAAATGGTTGGATGCAATGAAAGAAGAAATAAAAGCGTTAGAATCTAATAACACATGGTCACTCGAAACCCTACCAGACGGATATAAGCCAATAGGAAGTAAATGGGTTTATAAGCTAAAATCCCATCCCAACTCTACGGCACCTAAATTTAAGGCTAGACTTGTAGCTAAGGGTTACACACAAAGGAAGAACGTAGACTATTTCGACACCTTCAGTCCTGTTGTCAGATATGATTCACTTCGAGTGTTACTAGCAAACGCGGCATCAGAAAGAATGTTCTTAAAACAATTTGACGTAAAGACTGCATTTTTATATGGTGATCTAGACGAAGTCATATACTTAGAACAACCAGAAGGTTTCTCTCAAGGACACAATTTTGTTTGTAAACTACAAAAGAGTCTATATGGACTGAAACAATCGTCCAGAAATTGGAATAGGAAGTTTAAATCCTTCTTAGAGAAACACAATTTTTTCCAATCTAATGCAGATCAATGTGTTTTCACCGGAACTATTAACGACACACAAATGATCCTTGCTCTTTACGTCGATGATGGACTTCTCATGTCTCGGAACAAGGACAATATCGATTCTATCGTCCAGGAACTATCTCACGAGTTCAATATAACGTCTAGAGATGCAGATTATTTCGTAGGACTTCAGATTGAACAATCAGAGGATAGATCGAAGATCTATATCCACCAATCTTCATACATAAACAAGATTTTAGATAAATTCAACATGATTGATTGCAAACCCGCAGCAGTACCCATGGACCCGAGTACAGTCCTAACTAAATCTGATTGCCCAGACTTAGATAAAAATGGAAATTCACCAAAATTTCCTTACAGAGAAGCCGTAGGCTCACTAATGTTTGCCTCTTCTGTTTCTAGACCGGACATAGCTTTTGCAACATCACAGTTAAGTAAATACCTTGACAACCCAGGACAGACACACTGGACAGCAATTAAAAATGTATTTCGCTACTTGAAAGCAACACCACAATTAGGAATATTGTACTCTAGCCATCAAGAGTTAACAGGTTACTCAGATAGCGATTATGCTAGGAACATTGATTCAAGGAAAAGTACTACAGGTTACATCTTCATGTTAAACCATGGTGCTGTTTCATGGTCAAGCCAAAAGCAATCGACAGTTGCCCTCTCGACAACAGAAAGTGAATATATTGCTGCCTGTGCTGCTTCTAAAGAAATGGTCTGGCTACGCAGACTTCTTAAGGATATCGGGATTAAGATGGACAGACCCACAGTACTCAACATGGATAATCAAGCAGCCATAAAGCTAGTGCAGAATCCCGAGTTCCATAAGAGAACGAAGCACATTGATGTACGATATCACTACATTCGTACTAAACAGGAAGATGGTGAGCTGATCACAAGATATGTCAGCACTCTTCAGCAGACGGCTGACCTCCTGACGAAACCTTTGGGACCGAAACACTTCAGGCGGCTCCTAGAAAACTTGAACGTTATAAATTTCAAGAGGGAGTGTTAGAAATGTGAAATTTATAGAGTCGCTGTCTCATCCCAAGTTGACCTTCGGCACATGTACACTGAGGCGGCGCCACCATATACCGTGTGTGACGTCACTACTTACCCCTACTTCCTGCCTGCCTGCTGCTAGCTGTTTACAACTGTCATTCTATCCCTCTTTTGATTTTCTCTAAACTTGTATAACCAATAAATCAATTGGCACTCTGCTTTAACGAGTCATTCGTTAATATTTCCAATAGTCTGATTGGAACTCGTTTAGCAGCTAACGTCAACAAGATCTGGAATTTGAGGAAATTACAAGATTTATTGGACCGATTCAACCAATGCTCTCTGTTGGATCCAAAGGGAAGACAACTGGGCAGCATTTGTAATGAACCGTGTTAAGGAAATTCATAATCTTAGCTCCCCGAATCTTGGCGCCACATACCAGGCAGATTAAACCCGGCAAACCTCCCATCTCGGGGATGTTCAGCAGAAACACTTAAGGAGACAAGATGGTGGGAGGGACCTGCATGGTTAAAGGTATCTCAAGAAGAGTGGCCCAAATCAACCATTATCCCGGATTTGGAAATTGTTTATTCTGAAAGGCGCAAGACCATCCTGAACACCTTGTGTACAACAAAAGAAAATGAAAATTTATTTGGACGTTATTCCCATTTTTTGAGAATAGTACGAATCACCGCCTGGATATACAGATTCTTCAACAACGCCAAGATCGATAGAAGAAATATAATTTCAGAAGATCTCAGTACAGAGAAATCACCAAGTCAGAAATAATACTGATGAGACTTATCCAGAGAGAATCGTTTTCAGGGCATGAAGATAAGAAACTACAAGGCTTTAAGTTGCTAGTAGACTCTTCAGGGATTTTGAGAATAAAAACTAAAATTTATAGAAGAGAAGATTTCGCTAATTTTAGAATGCCCATTTTATTGCCCTCAGATCACTTCTTGGTCTCTTTGCTCATCAGGTGGAACCATGAAACCCACGGGCACGCCGGTCTACAAACGCTCCTCGGTATTCTGAGAGAAAACTATTGGATACTAAGATCCAGGAAAACCGTCAAGAAGATCACCAATCAATGCATTCGCTGTAAACGATTCACCGCGTCACCAGCTACTGTCGAATCAACATCATTACCAGAAGACAGAGTAAGAGATGCTGCAGTTTTCGAAATAGTATGAGTTGATCTAACTGGACATCTTATCTTAAAGAATAAGAAGAAAGCATGGATTGTCATCTTCCCATGTGCAGTGTATAGAGGAGTTCATCTGGAACTTGTGACATCTTTGTCTGTGGAAGCCTTCCTCCAAGCTTTCCGCCGATTTATTGCT
>CP092865.1:78238048-78275871 GCA_030710605.1 Cordylochernes scorpioides | reverse complement strand
GATACACGGTGACCTTTATTGAAGACACACGAGATAACCAAGTATAAAAAAATCCTTCTTTCTTCTTTAAAAAAACAGACGACCGGCTATATCGAAGACTTTCCATTTCATTAAATTTTGTCCATGAGTGTTTTCTAAAATTTGAATCTGTGCTATTTGCGTAGAGATGATTAAGAAAATTCTCTCTATTTTTTTCTTTATAAAGAGATAGATGCTACAAGGTAATAAGACCTAATCCAAATAATTTAATAGTGTGTGACGTTTCGGTAACAGCATTGTTACCATCATCAGACAAAAGAATTAAAAAAAAAACTATTTTTTTTTTGTTATTCTTTTGTCTGATTATGGTAACAATGCTGTTACCGAAATGTCACACACTATTAAATTATTTGGATTAGGTCTTATTTTCTTGAATCTATAATCCAAATTGTGCTTTATCATTAGAGATTGATGCTCAGATATATGTGGGATGTCTATCCAGGATGTTGTGGTGTCGTGAGTTTACAGCTAGGAGATTGAACCAAAAAGACAATTTTTCAGATTGATAGCCTCCCCATCGTTGAAAGAGAACCCCGCTATATGAACAATGCAGCAATCTGATTACGGATGCAGGTGACATTAAGGCTGCGGCTGGTCGTATTGTCACCGAAGTATCGTTTTTATTGACAATTAAAATAATTTTCTTGACATCTAGTCAATACATTCAAAGGGCACAGTCTGCACTATTAAAAAAAAGATAATAGGCATTATATACACTATGTACAATGCATATAGCGCCTCTGCCAGCGCTGTAGAGTTTGGTGAAGAATCGTCTGCGGGTCTCCAGCGACACCACGTATTTCGCGATCGATGAAGAATACGTGAATCGCGTACTTCGCCGCTGAAGAGATGGTGATGGCGTGGTCCTCGGGCCCAACTGGAAAGATCCAGGACTGCAGGTTCGGCGGCCGGCCGATGATGGAGAACTCGGATGACAGGGCGAACGGCGCTGCAGGACCAGTAGCGGTGGGCCAGTGACAGGTCGATGGAGCCGCAGGCGATGCAGACCGGCTGACTCTCTACCAGGTGCTCCGGATGGGGCAGGACGTGCAGGGCCTGTCGCATTGCGATATCCGCCACATGGCCTCCAAAGGAGCAGCGACGGAGAGATGAGAAGGACACACCGGAGGAGGGCACGTCGACCACAGACGCCCAGTGCCGGAGATAATGTGAGGTGAGAACGGCGGCCAGGCGGGGATGCTCCAGCATGCGCCGCGCCATGCGTGTGAATATGCACAGAAACGGAGTAGCTGTCCCGCGCAGCACCACGGCTTCCTCCAAGGACCTCTCCTGGTAATCGCTCCTAGCATTCTCGTTCAGCAGCCGCTGGCAGAATGAACCAAGGGAAGCTGCGTCCTCGTGGACACTCCTTTTCGTCCTGGTATTGAGCGGCGGATCAAGGCCCGCCATGTCTCGGACTCGCACTCCGACCCACCTTGAGGGAGTTCGAAGCGATGAAGTCGCCAGGAACCTGCAGGCGCCGACGAGGGGCAGGTTCAGTAGGGTGGGAGTGAGCACCACTCGGTGGTTCAGGTCCAGGATGGAAATTCCCAGAGTTCCAGCAGCCGACGACGACGGGGCAGCACCCAGGAACTCGAAGACAAGGGGCCATCCAGGTTCCAGAGTCCGCCAGCCATGAGTAGGCGTTTTTACCTCCAGCTCTTCGTGCAGCCTGAACCCCCTTGAAGCAGGCGAGTTGGGTGCTGATGTCCAATAACCCCACGCCACCGACGGACACAGGACGTGCCAGAACGCTGCCGGGAAGCCACGCAGTGCGGTCAAGACCCTAAACAAACCGCGCCAGTCTTGCCTCTAGTCTTGAGATGAAGGTCTCACTGGACAGGTAGGCCTGAAGATGGTAGAAGTTTGATGAGAGCACTAGGCTATTGACCGCCCTCGCCCGCCCCACAAGAGAGAGACTGCGGACAAAGGGGGACCATCTAGCGATGGATCCTTCCAGTAATTTACTAATGTGCTGATCTTGTACCGATGCTCTATTGCCCGGGGTGACGATGGTGCCCAGAATGATGAATTTTTCTGTGCTCCAGGAAATTCCCAATGGAGAGTCGGTACTGTGTTTCCACCCACCGCACCAGAGACCCTGATTTTTCCCGAAGTTGACTCTTATTCCTGACGCACGCCTGAAGTCATCGAAGATCTTCTTAATTATCACCAACTTCCCATCCTCGCGGATAAGCAGAACGATATCGTCGGCGTATGCCAGAACGTTTCCTCGCCCGAGTAACTGCTCTAAGTGAAGAAGAAGAGGCCCCATGCAGATCGAAAAGAGAGCAGCGCTGGACGGGCAGACCTGCTTCACCCCGTTGAGCAGGAAGAACAACGGAGTACGTCCAGCTCCGTCGATCCTCACGGCCGCTTGTGCCCCGGCATAGAGCAGCTGGACCCACTCTACGAAGACTGGCGGAATACCGATGGAGATCAGGAGGGATATCATGAAGCCGCGGCCCAGAGTATCAAACGCAGACTCCAGGTCAGTCGCAACGACCGCATGTGTTTCATTATTTTTGTGGGCTGTGGCGACCGCGTCAGAGACGCTAGCCGTGTTCCAGGATGGTGTTCTTCCCGGAATGGCGTAGCTCTTGCATTCCGGAACTATGTCGCGATAGTGACTTCGCCATCTCCCGTGTAGTAGGCCGCTGAGGACTCTGTAGTCTGTTGGAGGAAGAGTTATAGGTCGAAGTCCGCCTTGCGTTTTGGGAACGAGACATATCTCGCTGCGCCGCGTGGATGAAGGCAGAGCCCCGAAAGTCTGGGAAGCCTCGAAGATCTTTTGAAGTGCCGGTGCGAAGAAGTTTTCAAATCCGCGGCTCAGTTCGCAGAGCAGCTCGTCCCATCCGGCCGATTTTCCTATATGCAAGCGACGCATGGCAGCACAGATTTCAGCTTGGGAAATCTCAGCGCGGCTCAAAGGATCGCCTTCTTCTAAGTTGATGGTTAAGGTGGCGCCACACAATAATTCTTCAATGTCTTCCGGAGAAAATTCTGGGCGTGAGAAGCGCTCTTTAAAAGATGCGTAGGCCATGTCACGCAAAGCTGAGCCCTCGAAGACTTGTCCTGCGCTATTGCAGATGGTGAGTGATGTGCGGCGAGTCCGAAGCGCGCGCCCGAGGTCTGGTAAAGATGGGTAGTCTGCGTCAATCGACGCTGCTTCGAGCTTCGTTTGAAAGAACTTCCTCGCTCTCATGATGTAATCATCCTCTGAGACACGAAGGACAACGAGGATCTTTATTTCTTGAGCCAGATTGGCCATGAAAGAAGTCCATTTCTTCCATAATTCGCCTGCCATCAGGTCTTCCATGGTGCTTGAGGCGTCGTCTAAGAGAGTCACCACCTGTTCTATGACCAGTCTCGAGCGAAGCAAGATGGCGATACTGGGTGGTCGAGGATAGTGAGCCTTGCCGATCTGAAGGAGAATTGCGCGGTGATCGGAGTTCTTATAGTGGAGGGTCCAGTAGCGGGTTGCTCGGTCGGAAAGGTTTGAAGGCAGTAGCACTCGGTCCAATCTGCTCGAATCTAGGCGGTTTCCGTAGTTGGAAATTCTTGTTGGGTGGTGATCCGCGTCGAAGATAACTACGTAGAGGTTGGCACGGTCCAAGAGCTCTATCAAGGCTTCAACAGAACCGGAAGCGACGTCTCTCGCATTCTCTTCAGAGATGTTAAAGTCCCCGAGGATCCAAGTATTTTCATTGACGGCTGCAGTTCTGATGGATGGCAGCTGCTGGAGCCGCTCGTCAGGAAGATGGGAGAGGTGGCAGTTGATAAATTTCGTCCGTTGACCTCGGATGTCGACATCAAAGACGGCGACCTTGCCGGGAAACATAATCCGCTTTCCGAGGATGGAAATTCCCAGCGAAACTAAACAGCCGAGTCCAGATCCCCTGATGGCCGAAGCTGGCGCGACAACGGCGGTGTATCCCAAGCAGAGATCCTCGACGGCATCTAGGGTCGATACGTTGGTTTCATGGACGAAAGCGGTGTCAACTGCGTGCTGCTTTAGGAAGCTGCAAAGCTCCAAGCTTCTTTGACGAGCGGCGATCCCGCGCACATTGAGGCTCGCAAGGCGGAAGCTCATTGCGGGGGTTTTGCTTTGACTCTAATGCCGACAACCGCTTGTACAGAAGGCTCGTCTTATCTTCCACTTTGTCTATTAATGTCCATCGCCCCAAAACAGCTTAAGGTGGGCGAGTTAAATTTCACCGCCGGCCGCCGGGAGGCCTTCATCCTCCTCCACGACGGCATAACCGCAGAGAAGCTTCCAACTCGCTTCGAAATTAAAATCAAAGGTGAAGCCTGGCCAGCTTTCCTGACGCATGGAATAAAATGCTCTAAATGTCAAGGCCAAGGGCATAGAAGGGCCAACTGCCCCTTACTCCATGGGCAGTCCACCACCTCCAGACGGGTTTCACCGCCCTCCACTACCAACCTCCCACCATCGACCGCGCCTGGGCTGCCTAGGCGGTCTTCGGCCGCGCCTCCTGCGCCAGCGCCTCCCAGTCCAGATGCCGAGGCTTCCGGCGCTCCACCTGTTGCCCGAGCTGCGCTCCTGCCATCTGCACCTCGGCCATCTACACCGGCGCCTCCGGCCTCGTCTGCGCAGGCGGCGGCTCCTGCTCCTACATCAATAACCCCTGCACATGAGGATGTCGCAAGCCCTCGCTCGGCGGAATCGCAGCATCCTGAGCCGACGCCTCCCGCTCGGCCAGACCTCGTTGCCCCGCCTTGCCTCCTGCCCACCCAGGAGACCCTTGGGCCTGCGGCTACCACCCAAGATGTTGAGATGACCGCCGTTGAGGAAAACACCCCATCCTCCGCGTCATCAACTAAGAAGACCACGAGAAATGACCTCGTGGCCTTCATTAAAAGAAGCCCCGACGTGTCCTTTGCTGGGACGGACGCCCTTGATCTTGGGCGGGAGGAGGTCTTAGACCTCCCCTCCTCAAAGACCAAGGCCCAAAAGCATGGACCCCATCTGACACCTCCGCAGAGCGATGCTCTCGCTGGCCTCATTGGCCAACTAAACCTGAGGCCCGGAGGCAATAGCAATATTTATGAAATCCTACGACAGGTCAAGACGGAGCTGAAGACCTTACCAGCCGCAGTGCCTCCAACACCCACACTGCCTGCGCCTCGGCCTGCTGAGCCGACACCACCCGCTCCCCAAGAAAAGGAGTCGACACCAGCCATGGCCACACCTCCGCCTCCACCGTCTACCAACCCTTGGACGGTGTTACGGGGTTCATTAAATAAATTCAGGAAAGAACCCGACTTAGAGCCTATGTTCCAATCGGGGATCAACGACGTTGACCTCGCGGAGGCGGTCTTATTCCCCGATGAGAGGGAGCGCGTCCTCGCGAAGCTTTCGCCCAGGCAGGGGAACATCCTCGCCCAACTCCTGGACGCTATTTTTGAGCGCGCTCTGGACTTGGATCCTTCTCTTCGCTAGAAATTATCTGAGCTCAGGGCCGCCTTGCCGCCCTGACCGATCCAGACCCTCTCTGAGGGCACCCCCTGCTGAAAAAAATTGTAAATATTTAATATAGCCTAAATCTCCGGAGTGTTTTGATTGACTAAGTGGTCAATAAAGTCATTTTAATTGTCAATTGTCACTTTGTCTATTAAATTTGAAGCCAGAAGGTGAAGGCCAGATTTTTGAACATTGTCCAGTTCCTTAAGGTATTTTATCAGGAAAATTGGGGAGTTAATGGCGCGGAGAACATCTTCCTTATTTAACCTCACATTCTTTGTCTCCTCGAACAGCCTGGAGGAGGTTTTTCTTAATACGGCGGCCAGTTGTCTTGTTCTCTACAATTTCCTCCTTTTCAGACGAAGTTTCATGTTCCGTGCTGGTGGCGGGCGTAGGATCGGAAACAACAGCTACTGGGTCACATATAGCTGAAACCTCCGTAGCAGGTGGTGGCTGGTGGTGCTGTAGGTTGGCTGGGGGGAGCCGCAAGTTGGCTGCCTAAGTTTTTATCCTGTGTCAAGGGCACACTGGAAGTGGGAGCTCGAATGTTCTGGGGGCAGTGAACCCGAATGTATCCCATTTTTTTGGCATTTGTCGCATTTTATCCCGTGCGATATGTATACGGAAGTAGTTATTCCATCTGTCAGGATGTTTATTTTTGCTGGCAGTTGTTTTACCTTCATGCCATCATGCATCAGCACGAAGGCATCCCGACGGGTGTCCTGCCACTTGCGCTTTCATCAGTTAGGATCACTTGAAAGAAGGGTCGCAGTGTTTTGATGACGTCACTGTCCTCGATGACGAATGGTAGTCCATTGAGTGTGATCTTGTCCGGCTTCTTCCTGTATGGAAAAGCTTTCAAGAGGGCTCCACGGATCTCAAGTCATTTCAGACCGGGAGAGACCAACCAGAATCTGACCAGACATCTTGGCCAGTTGATGGACGCAGTCTTTACCAAGAATATCTTCCAATGCGTCAATGTAGTCCACAGGTGAGAACTCCTGCAGGAACTCTAGGAATACCATCTGGTCGAAGGTGGATTTTGAAGATCTCACGCAGCATTGATCTAGGGAGTTGTCGGGAAGCTTTTATCTGTTCAACCGCACCGTTGGGCCGAGTACTTTGGTGACGTAGCGCGGTCCTGGTCCGAGACTCCCCGGAGCCCCTTGGCTGGGGTTGCAGGGTGTTTTTCTAAGAAAGTGGGGATTTACCTCTCTTCTTGCCGACAGTTGTGAAGCCGTCAGCGTCGTTATCATTGTCTTGGACGAGTTCAATTTGATCCACCCAACTTCTCTTGACTGTGCGCGGGCAGTTTCCTTGTTCGTCGCCTTGTGATGACAAGTTTCTTTTGGACGAATTTCTTTCGCTGATAATTTATTAGTTACTTCAGAATGCTCATTAGAAGGTATATTTTCATGTTCTTCGTGTCGTGGGCTTTCTTCCAATACCTGGAAGCGGTTCAAGCACTCGATATTTCATGAGTCCATGGCCAAAAATCACGGAGCTCGTGCTCCACATGGCCACACACCCGAGGTAAACTTGGGTTAAAAAAAAGGAGAGAGAGAGAGAGAGAATATTAGATCAAACTGGAATGTACGTAATAAAAGGAAGCATTATAATGCTTCAATGTTTCTTTTATTTTTAAATACTAAACAAACTTCTACTCTCCTTACTGCGATGAAAAATATATTGGGAGGGCTTGGTTCATCAGTGATGTACCCTCCAAGCGGTTTCGCCAATTTAATCTACCAAACCGCTTAGAGCTCTAATACTGTATTGGACGATGTAAATACTGTATATAAAAGGCGCTCTATTCAATATTTATCGTACATTTTTAAGGTTCATATAGGATTTCTTGATTGTTAATTTTATGATAGCTTACATATAGCTATTTTCAAATGTAAAACTATATACAATCATACACATCTTTGTGTTTTAATTTTTCAAAAAGGTTATTATTTTTTTTTATCAAACCCTCTGAACCATTTAATTATAAGAGTACTAACGAGAGAGAGAGAGAGAGAGATAATAGGAGTGTGAATATAATTGAACAAGCCGAAAAGTCACAACAGATTTACAACATTTATTCACGACATCGATTAGAAGAATTTTGGCTGGTATTCCAATGGGGGTATCTCCACTCTCTGGGGAGGATGCGGCTCAGCAAGAGCGGCGACGGCCCTTCAAGTATATGGCCCAGGACCGCGGTGAGCTACAGACGGCTCAGCAGGGGCTGTAGTCGGGCTTCCCCCTTAGACGGCGATGGCCCTTCAAGTATATGGCCCAGGACCGCGGTGAGCTACAGACGGCTCAGCAGGGGCTGTAGTCGGGCTTCCCCCTTAGACGGCGATGGCCCTTCAAGTATATGGCCCAGGACCGCGATGAGCTCCAGACGGCTCAGCAGGGGCTGAAGTCGGGCTTCCCCCGTAGACGGCGATGGCCCTTCAGATAGCAAGCCAAGGCCAGCAAGGCCAGGGCCACCAGTTCTACCGCGGTGACCACCAGCTCTGGGCGGCTAAGCAGGGGGCGGTATTCAGGCTCCTGGGTGGGGGGTGGCGGGGGGAGGGGACGTATCGGCATAAACTCGCCGATGCTCACAAAGGTCAGGAGCAGCAGGATCACAAAGTAGGCAGCCATCGTTCACTTAGAGCAACCTTTCGCTTTGATAGTCAAGTTTAACTGGGGGGAAACAATTGAGCCCATTGTTGAGCTCCATGGTTACTAATTTATTGAGATATTTAAATAATAAAAAAGCATATTTTGGATCGAAAAAAATATTTATTTTCTAATATACAAACTCTCAGACAATAAAGTTCGGCCAATATAGTCCTGTACTGTAAAAATATAGATAAAATGTCAACAAAAGTCACTTTAGTGTCTTTCGAATTAGTCACCTAACATAACTATGCATAGCTGCCAAAATGTCCTGGAAACTTTGGCTTCTAATGGGATGGACTTCAAAAACCTCGTCACGTGTCGTTGAATGTCAAAAATATTGTAACGTAGAAAATTAGGAAAGACAAACTTCAGAATGACACAGCAATTTATTTAAGGCAAAACCAAATCAACCTTTATAAGATAAGCAATATGTGAAGTTTCTAGAGTAGCAAAATATGAATAATATAAATACAGTAGAACCTCTCTGTAAAGGACAATTAATTGCAGAGCTAAACTGTTCTTTAAGGAGAGGTGTCCTCTTACCGTATAGTTGTTAATAGTAAAAAATGTTAATTTTGCAAATGAAAACTGTCAATTATAGAGAGGTCTCCGCTATCAGGGTGTCCGTTAAATAGAGGTTCTACTATAATAAAAAATGATAATCTTTGCATAAATATAATAAATACTTTGCTAAAATATCATCAAATCTCTTTCCTTTCAGGCTTCACTGCGCGGAGCTGCTAACAGCTTCTTTTGGCTGGTCCGTGGTTAGTCGTGGCTGAAACCGCCTGCTCCTGGGGTCATACTCTCACCGAGAATAAGGAAATTGCTGAGCTCTTGGGGAGTCACGTCCAATATTCTTGATCTTAACCACGTGTCTGTGCACCACGCCAGCCTGAAGACTTTGCATCGTAGAGGAGACAACAGGTTACTGCGGCCGCCATATCTGCTGGTGCCCCTGCCCTAGCACGTTCAACGCGTGCTGCGCTTTCGGACGCACGGCCCCTAGGAGATGTGTGCCAGCGACTACTGCAGTAAAACGACAGCTCCAGCTATCATGCGGAACACGAGGCGGAGACCATCGTTCTTCGGGGATCGTCGAGTCTTATTACCCACTTCTCCATCCATGCACGGAACTCGGCACGGCTACTGGAGCACCCTGTTGAAGAATTAGCGTCCGTTGGACCCCAATCGTGGATGTACCTTGCTTCACTCCATGGGCGTCACAACTTCTTTTCAGGGCACGACGCAGACATCGTCCTACGGCTGGCCCTCCACGCCCTACCCCATCCTGACCATCCTACCTCGAGGCGTGCCACCTGTGCCGCCTGTGGGTCTAACAACGAGTCGCTGACCTACATATATTGGAGTTGCTGAACCATACGACCTTTGCTCCAAAAGATGTTCGCCTCCTGCGAGGTGCCCTTGAATCTGCAGACCCAGCTCTTCAGGTCGGCCGCCATCCCAAGTCAATGAAGATCACAAATATGGCGATGACTACCAGCTACAAGTGCAATCTTGATATTGGATTAGGCAATTCCAGCCATCACATCGGCCTGCCAATTATGTAGGAAACAACTCTCACGGGTCTATCGTTGGCGGAATCTTTCTCGTGGTGGGCGCCACCAATATAAACATTATATATAGCTTATATTGGGATTCGGACTATAACTCTGGAAGATATTACAGTGACCTTTATTGAAGACAAACGAGATAACCAAGTGTGAACATAATTGCCTCTGTCTCCTTCAAAACAACAGATGACCGGCGACATAAAAAACTTTCCATTTCATTAAGTTTTGTCCATGAGGGCTTTCTAAAATTTTAATCTGTGGTATTTGCATAGAGATTATTAAGAATATTCTCTCTCTGTTTTCTTTATAAAGAGATATATGCTACAAGAAAATAGACCAAATCCAAATAAGTTAATAGTGTGTGACGTTTCGGTAAGAGCATTGTTACCATCATCAGAGAAAAATAATTTTAAAAACGATTTTTTATTATTCTTTTGTCTGATGACGGTGAAAATGCTGTTACCGGAACTGTTGCGTTTTGCCCGTTGATACAGGCACAATAACGTTGATCCTAGGTACAGGTTTTATTTATCTCCAGTCCCGGGACATCAGTCTCACATCACCCGCCGCGAGTTGGCGTGAGGATTCTCGCCTGAACCCTCAACATCTCCCCCAAAAGGTTTAGAGGAGGTTAGCGCTGGACACGCTTGTATCTTCTCCCATACCGCGACAATTTCCCAAATGAGGGAGACAGCTGCTTCATCTCTGGAGCGATTGCTATCTGCTGATGTAGCTCCTCTGCAGGCAGTTCATTTCCCGGAGTTTCCTCCGTTTCAGCGGGGAGTTGACTGTCAGGAAATGTCTCACTGGGGTCGACCTGTTGTTGGGAAGAAGCCAGAAGAAGAGAGTTCCGCCTGTAGGTCCCTACAGGAGTTTCCACGATGTATGAGCGGGGCGCTGAAGCCTTCTCGATGACACTTCTCCACGCTCGAAGATCCTTCACCCAAACTTTCTCTCCTGCAATTAGTACCGCCTTTTTCATGGCCGCATGGCGTCTGCCAAAAGCCGTTTCTGCGCCATCTTCCGCTGCTCCTCTTCCCCTCTGAGTTTGGATTGATCCACTGTTTCAGGGGTTAGTGATGATGAAGTGCAGGGAACCATAGTGCGAATTTTCTGTCCAAATAGAAGTTCTGCAGGGGAGAGTCCTTTTGCCAGGGGTGTTGCCCGATACTCCATGAGTGCTAGGACCGGATCTTTATTCTTTTTCATCAGGTTTTTCACAATTTTGACAGCAGACTCTGCTTGACCATTTGATTATGGATGCTTTGGGCTGGAAGTGATGTGCCGAAACCCAACTTAAGAGGCAAACTTCGTAAAAGCTGAAATTGTTGATGGGCGAAATTGTTGTCCGTTATCATTGATTACAATGTCAGAGATGCCATGACGAGCAAAGATGGCTTTGCAGTGATCTACCACGGCTTCCGACGAAAGTTTAGTAAGTCGTACCACCTCGATAAATGGAGAAAAGTAGTCTGCGACGACTAAATACTCACTTCCTTCGTAATGGAAGAGATCCATCCCAACCTTTTGCCACGGTCGTTCCGGAAACTCGTTGGGGATGAGTGGTTCGTTCTTTAGGGGTTGATTCTCGATGCATTTCTCACAGGTTTTCACCCTATCCTGGATTTTTTGACCTATTCCTTTCCACCAAACATGATCCTTTACTCTTGTTCGACATTTTGTCATTCCTTGATGACCTGCGTGGATGCGGTTCAAAACATCTTTTCGCATGTTAGAGGGGATGTTCACTCGCAGTCCTCTCATTTGTAAGCCGTTCTCTTCCCCTATCTCGTCGCGAACATCGTAGAACGAGCGTTCTAAGGGAGAGAGCTGACATTTGGCGGGCCAACCGTTTTTGGAATAAAATACCACATTTTGAAGGGTAGGCTCCAGCTTCTGGTTGAGGGCTATTTTGGCAAGTCTGTCGTCTGTCGTGGATTGATACAGGACGATGCTACGCACAAAATGTTCAACTTCTTCTTAGAGCTTTTCATCTTCGGGAAGATGACCTGGAAATTGTTGTCTTGATAGGGCATCAGCGGTGATTAGGTCCTTCCCCGTGTATGAAAGATATGAAACGAGAACTGTAGCATCCTCATACGGTACCGTTGAAGCCTTGGCGTTAGATCGTTCAGATCTTTAGTGGTGAAGATGGGGACTAAAGGTTTGTGATCTATTTCGATGAGGAAGGTTTTTCCCACCACATAGTCCTTGAAGCGCTTACACGCCCATGTGATTGCAAGGGCTTCCTTCTCTATTTGAGCGTATCCTTGCTCCGTCTTCGTCAACCTCCGTGATGCAAAGGCCACTGGGCGCCACTCGTTGGCTTCATGCTCTTGCTTGAGGACAGCTCCCAGGCCATACGATGAGGCATCGGCTGAGACCATGGTATTCTTAGAGATGTCAAAGCTTGCCAGAACTCGGTCATTGGCCAGAAGGTCTTTGACTTTCTCGAACGCTTTTTTTCTGTGGTGAGCCCCAGATGAAACTCACATCTTTCTTTCTTAGGTCGTTTAGTGGCTTTGTGATTTCCGCTAGATTTGGAACAAAGCGGCCTAGGAAATTGACCATGCCAATAAAACCTTGCACCCCGTGCAAGTCAGCTGGCGGTTTCATCTCGGCGATGGCTTTGACTTTCTTTTCGTCCGCCTTGATACCATGTTCGTCGATGTAATGTCCCAAAAGAATGTGACGTTGCTTACACCGAACTGGCACTTTTCTTTGTTAAGAGTAATCCATGATTTCTTCAGGCGTCTCAAAACTTCGCGTAGTGTCTCGTCATGCTCTTCCTTTCTCTTTGCGAAAATGAGGATGTCATCCATGTGACAGATTACCCCATTGATTCCGCGTAGGATAGCAGACATACGTTTCTGGATGTGTTTTGGAGCGCTGGAAATCCCAAAGGGAAGCCTTTTGAATTTATATCTGCCAAAGGGCGTAATGAAAGTCGTCAGCGTTTGGCTTTCTCCAGAGAGTTTAATCTGCCAAAATCCGCTGTTAGCATCCAGCCTGGAGAAGATTTCGGCTCCATTGAGTTGAGCTAGTTCATGTTCAAGGACTGGAAGCGGGTGAAGCTCACGTTCCACACTCAGGTTAAGCCGGGACAAGTCTACACAGATCCTGATTTTCCCGTTTGGCTTTCCAGCTAGAACGATCGGTGCGCACCACTCCGTTGGTTCATCAACTGGTTCGATGACTTCTTGAGCCACCATCGCATCCATTTGCTTTTTTAACTTCGGCATGAGCGGAAGAGGTACTCGTCTTGGGACTGGTACGGAGAAGGGCTTGGCACCTTCCTTCAACTTGATGTGATAGGGCTGTTCAAGAAGCTCCAGTCCTTCAAATAGCTTAGGGAACTCTCGTTCAGGATTGACATCCGTTGTTCCGTTGATGAAAAGATCAATCCGTCTGACGAGTTGGAGGTCTCCACAGGCCCCGACACCCAGCAGAGGTTGCTCCAAATGGTGGATCACGTACACGGTATCCTTCATTTCACGTGTGTTAGCTCGGAGCTTCGCCACGAAGTCCCAGCATTCTCCAATCTTTGGTTAGCAGCCGCCATCAGTTGACCGTCGGTAGGCGTCAGTTGGACGTTGATGAAATACCGCTTGTACAAGGAAAATGGTGTTGATGTTATTTATTTAAAATATTAATTTTCATTCTGTGATTTTGAATTAATCTGTGATTCAATTTATTCTGTGGAGTTGAGTGAATATATATCTATATATATAAAAATGAATGTATGTGTGTGTGTCTGTTTGTTTGTTTGTCCTTTATGCCTGACCAAACCACTCATTGGATCGCCATGAAACTTTGGGAAGTTATTTAGTATAGTACTGGGAAGGTTTCTAGCAAATAAAATTTTTGAAATAACTTTTCGTCTAGAAATAATCAAGATAAATATTCTAATTTATCTGTTATAATTCAACAATCTGCTCTAAATATTATCATGATGATACGATGATTTTGTAATGTAGAAAATTAGGAAAGACAAAATTCAGGATGACACGGCAATTTATTTGAGACAAGAATAATGATACAATTCAAAGGCAAGATACTATTCCTTTAACTTCCAATTACCGAGGGAACCAATTAATATTGATTTTATTCAACTTATCGAGTATTTTTCAAGGGACCGGGAAAAAATGTTCACTTTATCGAGAGATTCGTTAAACAAACCTTTACTCGGGTAAAACCCGGGCGAAGCCGGGTACATCCATACAAGAATAATGATACAATTCCAAGGCAAGATACTATTCCTTTAACTTCCAATTACCGAGGGAACCAATTAATATTGATTTTATTCAACATATCGAGTATTTTTCAAGGGACCGGGAAAAAATGTTCACTTTATCGAGAGATTCGTTAGACAAACCTTTACTCGGGTAAAACCCGGGCGAAGCCGGGTACATCCATACAAGAATAATGATACAATTCCAAGGCAAGATACTATTCCTTTAACTTCCAATTACCGAGGGAACCAATTAATATTGATTTTATTCAACTTATCGAGTATTTTTCAAGGGACCGGGAAAAAAATGTTCACTTTATCGAGAGATTCGTTAGACAAACTTTTACTCGGGTAAAACCCGGGCGAAGCCGGGTACGTCCGCTAGTATATATATATATGTATTTCTTTGAGATGGGTGTGGGAGAGAGTATATATGGAGACGTTTAGGCGTTAGAGTTTTTAGATTTATTATAGAAATTTAAATTCTTAGTTTTTTGTGCCTTCAATAAAGAAGATTTATGTTTAATATAGAGTGATTATTACGATTCTCCCAACAATTGGTAGCAGAGAGCGGTTGCTTAAAATTGATGCAAATCAAGATTGATTGAATAATTTTTAAGAAAAGAAAACATGCAAAATTTCAGCAATTTGTCTCAAATAGAAAAGTTATCAGACAATAACTACTTGATCTGGGCAAATAGAATTGAAAGTGAGTTAAGAGGATTAAAATAATGGAGACGTATCATAGAAGGAGAAGTAATTGAAAAGCCTATAGAAACAGACAAAAAATTTGAACAAAAAGTGAAAATCTGGGAAGATTGGGATGACGACAATGCTATCGCTAGAAATGTGATGAATCAAACTATGGATGCCACCCAAGCTCTAAAATATTCAAGCGAAAGAAGTGCAAAAAGATTATGGAATCTAATTAAGGAAGAAATGGCAGCTGGGAATGAAGATAGGCAAATGAAAAATAAAATAGAATTATCAAAATTGAAGATGAAGGAAGATGAAACAGTTGATGACTACTTGAATAGAGCAGTGATTATAAAGAGCAGAAGCATTCAAGCAGGAGATGAAATAAAAGATAGAGAATTGATCTGTTTTGTTTTAGAAGGTTTGAGAAGAGAATTTGACTTTGATGCAAAAATCATAAAATCTGACAAACAAAATAATATGAATTCAATACGAAAAATTTTAAAGGAAACTGAGGAAATAATAAAATATAGGAAACTAGAAAAAGTAGAAAAACAGGAGATTGCATCTAAAGCTAGAAAAGGCCGATCGGGAAGACGAAATTTTGCTATTAAATGTTATAACGGTGGAAGGATAGGTCATATCTCTAAAGAATGTAGAAACAAGATAAAATGTTTTAGTTGTGGAGGATTCGGGCATAAATCGGCAATATGTAAAAATAATAGAAGTGAAGAGCATGTAAGATATAATTATAATGGGCCTAAAAGAGGAATAAACATACAAAATAATAGTGAAGCTACAAGTCATGTGATAGAAACAAATGAAGGCAATTACGAAGAGGAAGATCAAAAGGAAGAAAAAATAACATGGAATATTGATTCTGGAGCCTCCAGTCATATGGTTAGCAAAAAAGAACTATTTATAGAATATAAAGAGGAAGAAAGAATTATAGCAACAGCTGAAAAAGGTGCAATAATGAAATCATCAGGAATTGGATCAATAAGAATGAAGTCAAATGTAAATGAAAGATTCATAAAAGTTGAAAATGTTTTACATGTACCTAATTTAAGAGAAAATTTATTATCAGTTACAAAAATTATAGATCATGATTTTAGTGTATTGTTTACAAAGAACAAAGCTGAAGTAATATATAAAAATGGTGATATTTTATATGAAGCAAAAAGAAATGGTGATAAATTTGAAGTAGAGGGACTCCTAAATATGGAAATTGTAAGAAAAGCAGAAGTAGATGATATGCTATGGCATCAAAGACTTGCTCATGTTAATTTTCAGAAATTGAAAGAAATGTATGATAATTCAACGGTATTAGGATTGAAAAATTTACATAATATAAAAGGGAATTGCGAATCTTGTACATTAGGAAAATACATAGAAAATCTTACAAAAGTATTCAATATAAACAATCTGAAAATATTTTGGATCTATGGCATACCGACATAGTTGGACCTTTGAATGATTCTTTTGGATATAAGTATTTCATTACTATTGTTGATGACTATAGTAATTTTACTTTCGTTATACCAATTGCTAATAAATCTCAAACTGCAGATTCCATGATAAACTTGATTATACAAGAAGAAAGACAGACTGGAAAGAAATTAAAGAGAATTCGAAATGATAATGGAGGAGAGTATGTTTCAAATTATTTGAAGAGATGGTTATCTAGTAAGGGCATCAAACAAGAATTCACCACAGCTTATACTCCTGAAAGTAATGGAAAAGCTGAAAGATTTAATAGAACCATAGTTGAGTCAGCAAGAACCATGCTAATTGATTCTAAATTACCTATACAATTTTGGAGTGTAAGTGTTAAAGTAGCTGTTCATATAAATAACAGAATTAAAATTAGAGAAATGAATACAACTCCTTTCGAGATATACAAAGGATGGAAACCAAACATTGTTTACTCAAAAAGGTTCGGAAGTGAGAGAAGCTTATGTTCATATAAGAAAAGAAAAGAGAAAGAAGATGGAACCAAAAGCTCATAAAGGGATTATGAGGGGATACAGTATGATAAGAAAAGGTTATAGAATATATTTACCAGAAATGGATGAAATTCATGAAATATCAGATGTAAATTTTAATGAATCTAAGCTAGGATATTATTTGATGAATAATAGTGGAAGAAATCTTGATGAAAATGAACTTTTCATTTTTAGTAGAGAAGACCCAAATTTGATTTCTCACGGGAATGAAGACTCTGGTGGTGATAGAGAAGACCAAGTAGAAACTTTAACATCGATGATGAACATATTCCTCAAGATGATAATGATGTAGATTTGAATGAAATAGAAGAAATACCTCCTAATGAAATAATTACTCCACGTAGAAGAGGACCAAAACCAGGAATGACGAGAGAAATGAGAAAAGAACGAGATCTTCGTTTGATAGAAACCGAGGAAGAAGAACTTATAAAAAGGGGAGTGAGGAGATCTGAAAGATTAAGACTAATGAAGAGTAAGGAAAATGTTTCTGATAGAACTTATGAAATTATATGTCCGAAAGACTACCAAGAAGCACTGAATTCTGATAATAGAGAACAATGGATTAAAGCCATGGAAGATGAAAAAATTGAAGTTTTGCATATCCCTTCAGAAAAAATGAAAGCGGACCATCTCACCAAGACTGTGGATGCTGTCAAGCTTAAGAACTGCCTAAGTGGTAGAGTTATTTTTGAAAAATGAAAATTGAAAATTTGAAGGGGAGATTTGTTGATGTTATTTATTTAAAATATTAATTTTCATTATGTGATTGAATTAATCTGTGATTTAATTTATTCTGTGGAGTTGAGTGTATATATATGTATTTCTTTGAGATGGGTGTGGGAGAGAGTATATATGGAGACGTTTAGGCGTTAGAGTTTTTAGATTTATTATAGAAATTTAAATTCATAGTTTTTTGTGCCTTCAATAAAGAAGATTTGTGTTTTAATATAGAGTGATTATTACGATTCTCCCAACAAATGGTATCAGTGTCACATCCAAGCCCGGATCCAACTTGAAGTGGATTTCACTGCCGTTGACTCTTACTGTTGCTTTCTGCATCCCAGCGTAGGACAGTGCGGACAGCATATACAAATGAGACCTTCTCCCGCGCTGAGGTTTCCTCCGAGGATATGGCGTTCACCTCATTGTTTTTCTTCGACGTAGATTATTGTAATGGCCTTTTGTCGCGCACTTTCCGCAGACTTTGTCCTTAACTGGGCACTTATCTCTGTAACGATAACGATGTTTGGTAGTCCCACAAGTTGGGAATTTTTTTCCTTCGTCTGTTTCCTTGGCACTGTCGGGTTTGTCTAGACGTTGATCTGCCATTGTACTTGCCATGACCTGATGTTTTAGGCTTCTGCTTGGCCACTTTCCGAGTTGTGTCGACCTGCGATGTAGAAGGGTAAAGATCCTGTTGTTCACGTATCACAGCTTCCCACTGACGGGCGATCTCGACTGCTTTGGCCAAGATCAGGTTTTCGTTTAGCATCAGTTCCTCCTCCAACTTCCTATCTTTTTCTCCAAGCACTATACGATCACGAATAATATCCTCGCGCAGATTAGCGTATTCGCAGTGCTCAGATATTCTGTGCAAAACTGTTACAAATTTCTTAATGGTTTCTTCCGGCCGTTGACTCCTTAATCCGAACAAAGCCCGCTCAGACACCACGTTGCGTTTGTCAATAAAGTGGTTGTCGAACGCTTCAATAACTTTGTCGAGGTTCTTTGCGTCATCTGCTGAGAGATTGAACGCAGAGTGGATTTCCTCAGCCCTCTCCCCAATAAGATATATCAATGCTGTGATCTTATATTCTCGTTTCTTGGCGGTCAAGTTAGAGAGAAGTCTGTATCGAGAAAATTGCTGTTTCCAGCTTGGCCAATCCTTGGCGTCGAAACTGAAGTTAGGAGGCGGAAGGAAGGAATTTGATTCCATTTCAGGTTTGATTGTACAATAGTGGAATTAATTAAAAAGGCACTTACTTGGGCTCTTCACGATCCCACCGCTGCTACCATGTTGTGTTGTGCCCGTTGATTTGTCAATAATCCACTCTGAGTCATCAGAGCTTCCTAGGTGCCAGTTTTATTTATATCCAGTCCCTGAACATAAGCCGCACATCACCCGCCTCGAGGCGCGAGGTGGCGTGAGGATCCTAGCCTGAACCCTCAACAGGTCCATATAGGATTTCTTGGTTGTTGATTAGATGATAGCTTACATATAACTATTTTCAAATGTAAAACTATATATATACAATCATACACATCTTTGTCTTTTAATTTTTCAAAAAAGTTATGAAATAGTTTTTATCAAAACCTCTAAACACCATTTAACCATAAGAGTACTAGATGATAGGAGTGTGAATATAATTGAACAAGCCGAAGTCACAACAGATTTACAACATTTATTCACAACATTGATTAAAAGAATTTTGGTTGATAGCCAATGGGGGTATCTCCACTCTGGGGAGGATGCAGCTCAGCAAGAGCGGCGACGGCCCTTCAAGTATATGGCCCAGGACCGCGATGAGCTCCAGACGGCTCAGCAGGGGCTGAAGTCGGGCTTCCCCCGTAGACGGCGATGGCCCTTCAGATAGCAAGCCAAGGCCAGCAAGGCCAGGGCCACCAGTTCTACCGCGGTGACCACCAGCTCTGGGCGGCTCAGCAGGGGGCGGTATTCAGGCTCCTGGGTGGGGGGTTGCGGGGGGAGGGGACGTATCGGCATAAGCTCGCCGATGGACGCAATGGTCAGAAGCAGCAGGATCACAAAGTAGGCAGCCATCGTTCACTTAGAGCAGCTAGTAGCTTTGATAGTCAAGTTTAACTGGGGGTAAACAATTGAGCCCATTGTTGAACTCCATAGTTACTAATTTATTGAGATATTTAAATAATAAAAAAGCATATTTTGGATCGAATAAAATATTTATTTTCTAATATACAAACTCTCAGACAATAAAGTTCGGCCAATATAGTCCTGTACTGTAAAAATATAGATAAAATGTCAACAAAAGTCACTTTAGTGTCTTTCGAATTAGTCACCTAACATAACTATGCTTCGTTGTCATACATGTCCTGGAAACTTTGGCTTCTAATGGGATGGACTTCAAAAACCTCGTCACGTGTCGTTGGATGTCAAAATATTGTAACGTAGAAAATTAGGAAAGACAAACTTCAGAATGACACAGCAATTTATTTAAGGCAAAAACAAATCAACCTTTATAAGATAAGCAATAAGTGAAATTTCCAGAGTAGCAAAATATAAATAATATAAATACAGTAGAACCTCTCTGTAAAGGACAATTAATTGCATAGCTAAACTGTCCTTTAGAGAGAGGTGTCCTCTCACCGTAGAGTTGTTAATAGTAAAAATGGTAATTTTTAAATGAAAACTGTCCTTTGTGGGAGATGTCCGCTAGCGGGGTGTCAGCTAAAGGGAGGTTCTACTGTATTAAAAAATTGATAACACAGGTATACAAAATTTTAAAAGATTTTTGATGTTTGAGCATTTTAAATGCTTTTTGGATGATTCAATGGCGCTGATTCCGAATCTCTTCTCAGTTTTTCTGTATGTCATCAAAATCCATAGATAATGATCATAATGTGTATTTCACCAAAATAATATATATATATATATATATATAAAATTGAATGTCTGTCTGTTTGTTTGTTTGTTTGTACTCTATAGATTCAAAAACCATACATCCAATCGCCGTGAAATTTTGGGATTTTATTAGGTATATCACCGGGAAGGTTTTTGAAAAATAATTTCATGAATATCTTGAATATCCTTAGAGTTATTTGCAGATTTGTAGATTTAACTCGCAAGCAGCGCCCCCATTGTGACTATGATAACAAGTTTTCTTATCACTAAGTTTGTTATCTTAAATATTATTTATCAAAAGTAAGATTATCTCAGGATGACACGGCAATGTGACACGGGAAAAAATGTTCACTAGATAAAACTATGATTTTCTATATGATATAAAAAGCCAACAATGAAGAGTGAATGTAATATAAAAAGCCAACAATGAAGAATGAATGTAAGATAAAAAGCCAACAATGAAGAATGAATGTAAGATAAAAAGCCAACAATGAAGAGTGAATGTAAGATAAAAAGCCAACAATGAAGAATGAATGTAAGATAAAAAGCCAACAATGAAGAGTGAATGTAAGATAAAAAGCCAACAATGAATAGTAAATGTAATATAAAAAGCCAACAATGAAGAATGAATGTAAGATAAAAAGCCAACAATGAAGAGTAAATATAATATAAAAAGCCAACAATGAAGAATGAATGTAAGATAAAAAGCCAACAATGAAGAGTAAATATAATATAAAAAGCCAACAATGAAGAGTGAATGTAAGATAAAAAGCCAACAATGAAGAGTGGATGTATTATAAAAAGCCAACAATGAAGAATGAATGTAAGATAAAAAGCCAACAATGAAGAGTGAATGTAAGATAAAAAGCCAACAATGAAGAGTGAATGTAAGATAAAAAGCCAACAATGAAGAGTAAATGTAATATAAAAAGCCAACAATGAAGAATGAATGTAAGATAAAAAGCCAACAATGAAGAGTAAATATAATATAAAAAGCCAACAATGAAGAGTGAATGTAAGATAAAAAGCCAACAATGAAGAGTAAATGTAATATAAAAAGCCAACAGAGTGAATGTAAGATAAAAAGCCAACAATGAAGAGTAAATATAATATAAAAAGCCAACAATGAAGAGTGAATGTAAGATAAAAAGCCAACAATGAAGAGTAAATGTAATATAAAAAGCCAACAGAGTGAATGTAAGATAAAAAGCCAACAATGAAGAGTGAATGTAATATAAAAAGCCAACAGAGTGAATGTAAGTTAAAAAGCCAACAATGAAGAGTAAATCTCTATTTCTCTATATAAAAGTCAATTTCTGTCTGTCTGTCTGTTTCGCGATAAACTCAAAAACTACTGAACCAATTGGTACCAAATTTTGCATGTCGCTTTTTATAAACCTGAGGAAAATTTTCGGCTGCATTTTTGATTAGTATTTTTGGCTATTTCTTTTTTTCATTTGAAGAATTTTTTTTATGCGGACTAATCCGGAATGGAATGAATACCTAAATATGGCCATTTTTTTAAGCATCGGTGATGGTTCAGTGGTAGAATGCTCGCCTGCCACGCGGGCGGCCCGGGTACGATTCCCGGCCGATGCATTTTTTTTTACAATTTTTAAAACTCATTTATATTATCTTATATATATAAATTGAATGTCTGTCTGTACTCTATAGATTCAAAAACCATACATCCCATCGCCGTAAAATTTTGGGATATTATTAGGTATATCACCGGGTAGGTTTTTGAAAAATAATTTCATGAATATCTTGAATATTCTTAGAGTTATTTGCAGATTTGTAGATTTAACTCGCAAGCAGCGCCCCCATTGTGACTATGATAACAAGTTTTCTTATCACTAAGTTTGTTATCTTAAATATTATTTATCAAAAGTAAGATTATCTCAGGATGACACGGCAATTTATTTGCGACAAGAATAATGATACAATTTCAAGGCGAAGATACTATTCCTTTAACTTCCAATTACCGAGGGAACCAATTGATATTGATTTTATTCAACTTATTGAGTATTTCTCAAGGGACCGGGAAAAAATGTTCACTAGATAAAACTATGATTTTCTAATGTAGAAAATTAGGAAAGACAAAATTCAGGATGACAAGGCACACAGGGACCGGGAAAAAATGTTCACTTTATCGAGAGATTCAAATTTACGAGTTTCAAATTATCAAAATATATCTTTTTTATTTTTTAATAAGGTTTTAGAGAATTGTTTTAACAAATGTTTGCTAGACAAACCTTTACTCGGGTAAAACCCCGGGCGAAGCCGAGTACGTTTTATAAGTTTAAAGAGAATTGTTTTAACAAATGTTCGTTAGACAAACATTCACTCGGGTAAAACCCGGGCGAAGCCGGGCACATCCGCTAGTATTTTCATAAAGAAAACTTTCGAGTCATCATGATTGCTTCATATTTTTGCAATCATCACATCTCAAAGTTCTTCTAAAACATACGCAATTATAACTTCATATAAAAATAAAATATTAACAATTAAAATAAATAAATCACTTCCAAACAATATACAATCGCTTCTAATTTGATATTGTCAAAAATTAAATAAGTATTTAAATTTTTAGTGAAAATATATATTTATTCACACAAAGAGTAAATTTAATAAAAATTATTATTTCAAGCATCATTCATTTGAAAGCTATGCTATTAACTTCATGAAAATAAAATTTTAACACATTAATAAATTCACTTCCAGACATGGTTTCCAAAAGAAGATTCCGCAAAAACGACCCAAATATTTTCTGTTATATATGTGGCGAATATACTGTAAAAACGCAAAGAAATGCAATAACAGACTTTGTAAAGCGGGCATATTTCGCATATTTTGGTATAAAATTAGGAAACCAGGACAAGACATGGGCTCCACATAAGGTATGAAAAACGTGTGTCGAAACACTGCGCCTGTGGACAAAGGGTGAAAGGCAACTGACATTTAGGATCCCTATGGTTTGGCGAGTGCCAAAAAATCATGACAATGATTGTTACTTTTGCGTACAAGACTTGAAACACTTTAACAGGTATGGTAAGATAAAGCTTATATACATAGACCTATATTCAGCTAGACTTCCAATACCACACAGCTCAAATAGTCCCCTCCCAGTTTTTCATCCAGTGCTAATAATCCTCTTCATGAGGAATCAGAAGACATCACACAAAAAGATATCGAACTGGATGATTCAGATAGTGAGAACTATGGAGAACAAGAATGTCCAAAACGTTTTTCACAACCAAACCTGAATTATTTGTCACGTGACCTGAGACTTTCAAAGCAAGATGCGGAACTGCTTGCATCAAGATTAAAAGAATGTCGACGTAACATTTTATCGGACAAGAGAAAGTTCTTTCCTTCCTTTCTATCAGCAGGATGCAAATCTGGTTTACTGCACTAATGTAAAAGGCTTACTACAACTTTTAAAACTAGACGAATACCGTTCTGAAGTTTGCCGTCTATTTAACGATGGTTCCGTGCGTAGCCTCAAATGTGTTTTACTTCATAATGGAAATAAATATGCATCTATTGCAATAGCGTATACAACAAAAAGGAAGGAGAATGTTGAAAATATAAAAACCATCTTGAATAAAATAAAATACAATAAGCATAATTGGTTTATTTACGTTGATTTAAAAATGGTTAACATTTTACTGGGATTTCAAAGCGGATACACCAAGTATCCTTGTTTTTTATGCATGTGGGATAGCAGGGCACGGCAAATACATTGGAAAACAAACAATTGGCCTATTCGAGATGAACTTACAGTAGGAAAAGCCAATGTGATTAGCAAACCTTTGGTGTCTCGGGAAAAAATCATTCTACCACCATTACATATAAAGCTAGGTTTATGTAAGCAGGTTTTAAAGGCTCTAGATAAAGATGGAGAATTCTTCAAATATATATGTCGTTTTTTTCCAGATATTAGCCTAGAAAAGATAAAAGCTGGAGTTTTTGACGGACCTCAAATCAAGAGGCTCCTGAATGACAAAAGTTTTCTAATAACCATGAATGGAATTGAAGAAGCAGCATGGTCAGGCTTTAAGGCTGTAGTACGTGGATTTTTAGGTAATAGAAGAGACGATAATTACAAAGAGCTTGTCCAAAATATGCTTAAAAGCTATGAATCTTTGGGTGTAAATATGAGTATTAAGGTTCACTACTTGCATAGTCACCTGGACAAATTCCCTGATAATCTTGGTGCATGTAGTGATGAACAAGGCGAGCGATTCCATCAAGACATGAAAGTGATGGAAGAGAGATATCAAGGTGTCTGGGACTGCCACATGATGGCAGATTACTGCTGGAATCTGTCCTGTGACCTGCCGGAATACACCTATAAGAGAAAATCAAAAAGGTTGAAATTCATGAAGGATTGACTGTATCATTTTACTTTTTTTTTGTATAGATTCGGTTTTCTTATACTACAGTAAATAAAGTACCTTTTGGTAATACGTTCTTTTGTTATTTGCGTTCAATGTGTTTTTCGTACCGGTTATATGGACTGATGTACCACATTGTGGCCTAAAAATGTATATGTTAAATCTCTAAAAATTGAGGAGATACATAAAACCTAACATTATAATCGTGATCAGCGCCTCAAATTAAGTAAGAATCTGATGCATTATCAAAGACATATTTTTCAGTGTAGACCAGTGTAATCTGTTAATAAAATGATAAATAATCTTCTACATCAACATATATAGTCACGACCGTCTTTCCTCATGTCACGGATGCGCGCGCATCATCATTATGATCATTATATCATTATCTAATGATAATAATAATAATAATTATTATTATATTATATTACTAGTAGAAAAGCCCGTCCAAGGACGGGATCGGCTAGAGCAGGTGGATTCCTAATTCTATTTCTCACATTCCTTTTTGATACTTAATAATATGTAATCGGAAGCGTTCGAGGTAAAATAACGTTCATGGTCCGTCAGGGATCGATCCCCTTCCGAGCGTTGCAACATTTTACCTTTCGGGTCATTTTATTGATATTTTTTTAATTAACATTTTTACTTTAAAAGAGGCGAACTTACAATGAATAAATTTCTTTGTAAACAACATTTTTGGTGAAGCAAGCTGAACTATTTTCAAGAAGCCTTCCTTGCTTGCTTCCGTGGATTATTTTTATATAACTGACCATGGCTAAAAACTGGTTCAGGTAAATAGATGATCATCATTTTCAGGATGCAAGGCACCTGAGCGGTGATAAATCTGTCCGTTGATTCGGAAACAATAGGGCCCATATCCAGGAGTAGGTGCAAGGTTTGCTCCCATTGAAGCGAATGCTAGGGCACTGTTGACGGAACGGATGTTTTCCATGAAGTTCTTTGAAAGTTGATGCTTTCCAGTCATTAAACTTTCAAGTAGTTCAGAGGTTTGATATAAATAGATAAAAAAATATATATATATATATATATAATAATAAATAGTTATTTAATTTTATAGTCCAGTTTTGTATTAAGATTATCTTCACTATTATGATCATTTAAATTCAAATTATAAAATTTGTAAAATGTTATTAATTTGTAGATAGAGAGAGAAAAAAAAAATCCTTTACTTCTAATACATCATCAAGTTAATTATATATTTATAATTAATAACAATAAAAATTAACAACGTAACGTCTATTACATCGGCTTTTACACGTCATTTAGACATACTCTAATCCTATATATAGAATAATCGAAGTGAGGATATATATAATAGTTAGAAAAAAGAGAGAAAGACAGAACCATGCACTTTTAATCAAACTAATAATAAAGGAAAAAAAAAAGTTTTGTAAAGAAGGTAGATAAGATTGTTAGTATATATATATATATATTTTTATAATTTTATATTTTATCCTTTTTTTAAAAAAGATTTTTAAAGGTTTTTTTTATTTTATAATATGATTATAAATAGTTGTATTTAGTAATATATCTATAGTATGAATTAACATTTGTTATAAGTTTGGATATTATGTTTTGAAACCCTAATGGTAGACCAGAAATTCAGCTTTCTTCCCTTAACTATTTTTCCTTTCTTCTTTAATTTTCTTGTTGTTCAAAAAAATTCTGAATAAATGGTCTAAATTTGAAATGTCCCCCCCCCCCCCCGCAACATGTGTCAGCCAGAAATAGATATTCACAATGGAGGACGCCGCGGTCGAGGTAGGTTTACAGTTTGAATTTGTTAACACTTGTATCTGTTATATATGTTCATTTAAATATTTCACTGAAACAACTTAATATTAACACATAAAATCCGGTTTAAAAGAGATCTATGACATAATAAAGAAGGGGTGAAATGTCGTTGGGCTTTTATCTGAAGATCCCCGGTCCAGCAGATCTCTTTTTCCAATTTATTTCAATTTAAAGTTTTTTGTGTATGTCTGGTCTACCATTAGGGTTTCAAAACATAATATCCAAACTTATAACAAATGTTAATTCATACTATAGATATATTACTAAATACAACTATTTATAATCATATTATAAAATAAAAAAAACCTTTAAAAATCTTTAAAAAAAAAGGATAAAATATAAAATTATAAAAATATATATATATATACTAACAATCTTATCTACCTTCTTTACAAAACTTTTTTTTTTTCCTTTATTATTAGTTTGATTAAAAGTGCATGGTTCTGTCTTTCTCTCTTTTTTCTAACTATTATATATATCCTCACTTCGATTATTCTATATATAGGATTAGAGTATGTCTAAATGACGTGTAAAAGCCGATGTAATAGACGTTACGTTGTTAATTTTTATTGTTATTAATTATAAATATATAATTAACTTGATGATGTATTAGAAGTAAAGGATTTTTTTTTCTCTCTCTATCTACAAATTAATAACATTTTACAAATTTTATAATTTGAATTTAAATGATCATAATAGTGAAGATAATCTTAATACAAAACTGGACTATAAAATTAAATAACTATTTATTATTATAATTAATTTAGATTTAGCTTGCTAATCTAATCAAATCTAATTGATATAAGTTATCATTATTATCAGTTTGCTCCTTAAGTTTTAAAATTAGAATCACTGTTATAATTTTGTTATATAGTTTCTACACTATATATATATATATATATATGTGTGTGTGTGTGTGTGGCAATATAATAAGGTGGGGAAAGAAATAAGGACATCACAAGTTGGAAGAGGGAACCCAGGCAACCAGAGAGAGGGGGAGATTGAGATTGAAACTACTTTATTTCAATGTCCATATAAGATTATATAAGGTTAAATACAGAATAAATATAAATATGTATAAATATGATTATATAATGATAAATTAAGAATAAATAGATGTGATAATCTGTATATAGCAATATGTAACCCCACCACAATCTATGCAATGTATCGTTAAAAGATTTAATAAAATTTAGGCTTCGCGAAAAGGGAATAACAATTAACAGGATTGCATTATTCAGGAAGTAAAGGTCACTGCCCTGGACCCATAAAACTTAAGTTCAAAGACCTTCTTCTTCCTGGAAGATTGCAATCATGGCGACAATGGAGGTACTAAGCCAATCACAGTTAAGCATGTCAAATCAACAACCAATCACCTTTAAGCATGACCAACTGATAGCGAATCATCAGAGAGCACGTGGAAGGATCTCCACCAATGAGAAGTCGAGAGAGTTAATGACGATGATCTCGGACAAGAAGTTAAAAGAAGGTAGGTGACCGTGCTAGAAGCAAGGCGTGCTCAACATAGGCTCCAACCAAGGTAGTGTCCGCTCCAACATGTGAAAGTCAAAGTACCTCCTCCAGTCTCCATCACTCTCCGTTTCGCAAGGTCTATTTTCTATCCCATCCAGGTGTGCTCGTTCTTTCTTGTGGAAAACCACCATTCGACCAAGACTGCGGCATCAATCACCAATCCAATCAAATCCACCCAACCACACAATTTACCAGGATTCAAACGAATTGTTACAGAGAGTCAACATTGTCAATTTAACACCAATCCCACAGCAATCTGACAAGGCAAACCCCAATCCTACAGAGATTCGACAGGATCATACACAACTCCAACGGAACCGACAGTAAGTAGACAGGATCTTACTCAACATCAAACAGGATCCTACAGTGAGTCAACAGGATTCAATAGCATTGTTACAGTGAGTCGACAGGATTCAACCCGAGTGAGTCGACATGATCTTACACAACTACACTCCGATCCTACACAACTTGAAAGGATTCAACACCCTTATCCCACATAGATATAAATAGATAAAAATAATTGATAAATATATAAAATATATAAATATATATACAAGGTCTTCATTGGTGGTGCCCACCGCGGGAAAGACTCCGCCACCGATGATCTGCGAGAGTTCTTTCTCACAGAGTGCGCAGGTCGATGTGTTGGCTGGCATTACCCAACTCAAGACCAAGATGGTACTTGTAGATGGTTGCCTTCGCCACACTTTTTAGTTTCACTGCCTCGGGATCCAGGCCGACGCCGAAGAGCCAGGCCTGCAAATCCAGGGGCACTTCGCAGGAGGGAAACACCTCCCGGAGCAGGGGTCGCACGGCTTGGCAACTCCAATATCTGTGGGTCAGCGACCCGTCGCTGGACCCACAGGCGGCACGCCTCGAGGCAGGATGGTTAGGATGGGGTAGGGCGTGGAGGGCTGGCCGTAGGGCGACATCTGCCTCGTGCCCCGTGAAGCAGTTCCAACGCAGGTCGGCCCAGGGGATGGAGCGGGGCACATCCACGGTGGGGGTCCACCGGGCAGCCAGCTCTGCAGTAGGAAGCGCCTGGAGCCGTGCCGAGTCCAAAGCTCGGCGGGCCCTCTGGCTGGTAAGATGGGTAAAGAGGGTCGCTGATCCCCGCAGGACGATGGTCTCCGCCTCGTACTCCACATGATAGCTGGAGCTGGCGAAACGGGGAAGAAGTTTTCCCGTCCTCTACAGTCACTCTAGAGGAGTGGGTGGAGAGGCGTCTCTGCGTGTTGTCCTCCGTAGGGGTGCCACTGACTGATGTCCAGTGAAGCTGTAAGCTGGCCGTCTGTCCTTGGTTGTCTGAGGCGAGGCGCACGTGTCTTGAAACTCTTGGGTCTTCGCTCTGTGTGTGCGCCATTGGGAGCGTCCTTGCCGTGCGCGAAAATTGCACCAGGGCTAGGCCTGGTGTTGAAAAACCAAGGGATGCACACAGCAGTACCACCCCCCCGCCTTCACGTCGGTTCCCCGTGTAAACCTCAGTACCTCAGAGGTCCTTGACTCGACGGCAGATTCAGGGAGTACTGGATAAGGGTACGAGGGCTAAAGGGGGGGGGGGGAGTCCTATTGGAGCGTAGGACGGGTCTTTCTAAGTCCGAACGAGAGGGCTCGGTCAGCAACCTTGCCAATGAACTCTCGGTGACGCCTGTGGGTGAATGGTCAACCCCATGGAGCCAGACCATAATGGCGGGCGCGAGGGGCCTACCAATGGCCGCTCGGTGCATGGAGAATGCATCATTCCTTCTGGCTGTGTGGATCTAGATTTCAGCGAAAGCCTGGGATGCAAGGGCCGCTGTTGAGCCTATATCATCCCTGGCTCAGTCTGTGATTGAGCCGAATTTCTATTCTGGAGCTGGCGTTTTCCTGCAGATGACGCTGGCAGAGGGCCCCCAGGTGCTGAGCATCAAGGAGCGCGGCCCGCGTTGAGCGCGTTAGGGCAGGGACGCCATCGGAGAAGTCCCCGACAGTCGTTTGTAGCCATCGCTCGGGAGCCAGCAGGACTGACGGCCTCAGGAATCTATTGTCGCCTCGAAGGCGCAGGGACCTCAGGATGGCGGAAAGCAGAACCCGGTGGTCCAGCTCAAGGACACTTGAGGCGGCCTCCCACAGGCTCAACAGTCTCCTCCTCCTAGGCGAGTGCCAGACGTCAGGAGCCGGCGGTGTCAGCCACGCCCGGCTGCGGACCAGCCAAGAGTGGCCGTTGGCGGCCCCGCGAAGAGAGGCCTGACCCCCTTCAGGCAGGCGAGCCGAAGCTGGCACGCAATGTCAAGCAGGCCGACGCCACCATCTGAGACTGGACGAGCCAGGATGCGCCCGGGGAGCCACGAGACGCGGATGTACCCCACACGAAGCGCGCCAACCGCGCCTGCAGTCGGCCGACGGTGGTTTCAGGTGGAAGGTAGCCGTGGAGATGGTGCAGGATGGAACCCAGGACCAGGCTGTTGGCCGCGCGAGCACGACCCACCAGCGACAGGCCGCGGGCGAAGGGTGACCACCTCGCGATGGCTCGCTCCAGCAGCCCCATCAGGTGTGAGGCCTGGGAGGCGACGGTGTTTCTGGTGGTGATGGTGCAGCCCAGGACGGTCAGCGACTGTTTTGAAAATCTCAACCGCCTCTTTTAGCTCCGCCGTTTTCGCCTCTGGAGTACGTGTGGAAGTCGGTTAACCTGCCGAATTCGGTACCAAAAGGAAGCCCTGGATCCGCTGAACAAGTCCCTGAAAGGCCCAGCACTGGATCTCAACCAGGCGAGGAATTATCGCCGAAAAACAGCCTTCAGATGAATTCTACTAAAGAAAATTCTAAAGAAATTCAAAGAAATGCAAATTCGCCGGCAGGCGTTACGCATGTAAATCTGGCCGCCGCGCGTGGTGACGTCACGCCACCGCCGACTGCTGCTTTGTCCAGCGAGATTCCAGCCAATCCTGCCTCACTGAACTGGGGAGACAGCGAGATGGCGGAGGTGGACTCCAACGACGTGAGAAGCAAAAAGAGGCGCCGCGGCTCAACATCATCTGAGCACGCCGCTAAGCAGCCAAGCAGGCCTGCTGAGAAGCGCAGCTCCCAGCAGCAGAAGCGGCCAACAGAGCCCAGAACAGTGCCGCCCCAAGAGATCAAGGCGACGCGCGCCAACATCGCCGACGCCAGGGCGAGGCAGACAACATCCAACCACGAGAACTACATCTTCGTGGAGTTATGCCCTGAGATCCCGTCCTACGCCTACCTCAGGGCGATTGACAAGCTGGTTGGGGGGCCTAGAAGGATCACCCAATTCAACAGGATGAATGGCCACTACATCGTGGGCCTTGCGGGCAAGGATCTTGCGAACCGTCTGGTGGAGGAGGGCCTGGACATCGAGGGCACCCACCTGAAAGTCTTTCCCTTCCGCAAGAGGGCAGAGCGGATTATCATCGCCAATCTGCCCGGCTTCGTGGAAGACAGCACCATCGTGGAAGCCCTGCGCCCCCATGGAAACGTCATCTCCATTGCCCCCATCATGATCAAAATGGGGGAATATACCTTCACCGACGGCCGCCGGGAGGCCTTCATCCTGCTCCGCGAGGGCGTGAAGCTGGAAACGCTGCCTACCCGACTGAACATCAAATCCAAAGGAGATACCCTGCCGGCCTTCCTCTCCTTTGGAATAAAATGTTCCAAATGCGGCAAGCAGGGCCACCGCAGAGCTAACTGCCCATCGCTCGCCAGGCAGACCAGCAGCCCCAGGCAAGCAGCGTCTCCCACCGACGCAAGCCCCTCCCCCTCCTCCTCCTCCTCAGCAGCTAAGGAAGCCCGCACCTGCGCCTGCAACACCGGCGTCCCCTATTCCACCTGCGGAGAAGCCAACCGAGGCTCCAGCAATCCCTTCGGCGCCCCAGCCTGCCGAACCGGAGAATCTGGTCCAGCCCGCCCCTGTTGCCCTCCCTGCTCCTCTGACTGCCCCGCGGCCCCTCGAGCCCGGGATCCCTCCGCTCGACCTCGAGATGTCGGAGGAGGAGCTGACCTCACCTCCCTCCACGCCTTCCCGGAAAGGGGTCGCACTCCGCAAGGCGCGGGAACATCTCGCCAAGTTCCCCACCTTTTCCATCGACAAGTCCAAGCTGCATGGCCTGACCTGCGAGGACGCCATGGGCCTCGTCACCTCCTAAACCAACCTGATGAAGCGCTTGCCCTCGCTTCCAGAGGCCCAGGCCGCCGCCCTCGTCGAGCTGACCGGCGCCATCTTGGACACGTGCCCCGGCTCCAACAGCACCGTCTACAAGACTCTCCGGAACACCAAGGTGTTCCTAAAGGACGGCCCTAATGAACTACCGCGTCGCCAGCATCAACGCGCGCGGGCTCGCCACTCGGGGGAGGAGCGTTGCCCTATGTCATCTCCTCAAGCAACATCAAGTGGACATCGCGTTTGTCCAAGAGACAAACGCATATCATCTAGCGGCCAAGACCTCTGCTTCGGCTACAACGCTGTTGTATTAGCCCATCCCGTAGCCATCTCGGGATCCGGACTCGCCTGCGTCTTCGGGCCAGGCGTAGCCGTGTTACAACAGCGGATCCTGTGGCCGGGCCACATTGCCTTGGCAACCATAGATGTCCACGGCGAGGAGATGACGGCAATCAACGTTCATCTAGCTCACGAACCCCGCGAGAGGAACCAACAACTAGAGCTCGTCGTGGCGACAGCGGCACAGGAGGAGGAGGGGGCCTGCTGGATCATCGGCGACTTCAACATCAGGAATCGGGGCTCCTCATAATCATCATCGTCCTCCGCGGATGCCCTCGCCGCTCTTCTGGACCTGGCCGCGCTGGTCGACGTGGCCACCCAGTTCGACGCCGCCCACCTGCCCACCAGAGTCGCCAGGCACGGCGACCAAGTCGAGTCCAGCCGCCTGGACCGGATCCTCGTCCCTGCTGGAGCCCTGGATCGCGTGTCCACTTACGCGACCTGCCACTACCACCTCTCGGACCACCGGGCCTTGTGCTGCTCCAGGTGGGCCCGCCCACCGCCGTCTCCCCCACCCCCACCCAGCCTCGCTTGGCCGCGATGCTCCGCTCGGGCCTTGCACTGGAACATCTGGCTGGCTACATCCGGGAGTTGGAGGAAGACATAACGCACGATGACGACGACGGAATTTTATGGGACAGGTGGATCACCATCAAGGCGGGGCTGTTGGCGGAGGCCAGATCCCTGCACGACCCGCGCCACGCTGCCAGCGACAGCTACGTCTACAGGGCGAGACGTTACATCGCGGGGCAGCTCGAGGCCTCCTCCATCCGGGCCGACTACCCGTCGCTGCCGGACCTGGCGCGCGCCATCCGCCTCCGACGCCCGGTCAGCGCCATCAGGGACGAAGACGATAATGTCATCGAGGGCCCCGAGCTTCGGCGTAGAGCGTACGCGACCTTCCAGCCCCGCTTCGCCCGTCCCACCAGCGACCCAGCTGCGGGAGCCGCCTTCATCGCCAGCAGCGCGATCACCACCCGCGAGATGAGCAAGGAGGACCCTCTTCACCGGCCAAACATCAGCCCCAGCGAGATCGCCTACGCCATCCAGCACCTCCCTCGCGGAAAGGCCCCCGGCTAGGACGGCTTGCCGTGCGAGCTCCTCGTCACCTTCAACGAGGACTTCTTCGCGGGAGCTCTGGCCCGGGTGTTCGCGGCTTCACGGCTCCGCGGTGCCCTGCCACCGTCGACGCGCCGAAGCTCCATCTGCCTGGTGCCCAAGGCCCGCGACGGCGGTCGCGGCCTTGAGAGTTTAGGCCCGTCGCGCTGCCCTCGGCCGACTACAGGGTGCTTGCCGCCATTCTTCACCGGCGCCTCAAGCCCCACCTCCGAAACCTGGTGCCAGAATGCCAGACATACGCCGTCCCCGGGAGGTCCCCGTCCTGAAACATCGCCATGGGACGCTATCGAGGAGGCCACCGCCCTGGGCTCGCCGCTGGCCATCATGGGCGTCGACCTAGAGCCCGCCTTTGACTCCCTAGACCGCGGCTTCCTGGAGTCCTTGTTGACGTCCCTCCGCCTCCCGCCGGCCTTCATGAGCTGGATCAACATCCTCTACGCCGGGGCGGACGCCACGATCGGGGCCGAAGGTTTCAATACCACCGCCTTCCCCCTCCTCAACGGCCTCAGGCAGGGTTGCGCCGTGAGCGCCGCACTCTTCAGTATCGCCACGGGGCCGCTGCTACGTCGCCTGGAGTTGACTCTCGGCGTGGGCAACGTCATCGCCTACGCCGACGACATCGTCCTCCTATTTAATCGCAACGGAGACTTCGAGGGGGTGGCGTCCGTCCTCGAAGACTACAGGCAGGCCTCCGGAATCGGCGTGAACCTCTGGAAGAGCGCGGGCCTCTGGTGCGGCGCCTGGCGTAACCGCGGCGACTCCCCTCTCGGCGCCTCCTGGTCGACCACCTCCATCAGGGTCCTCGGGCTCGATATCGTCCCCAGGATCACCGTCTCCCACCTTGAGCAGCACCTCCTGGCCCTCCTGGAGACTGCCTGCCGCAGATGGACGCCCTTCACCCGCGGCCTCTCCCTCATCGGGCGAGCTAGAGCGGCAAACTCGCTGGTGGGGTCCACCATCCAGCACCACCTGCATGGCTACTTATCATCATCCCCGACCATCGCCAAGCTGCAGGCCCGACTGGCGAGGTTCGTCTGGGGGCCTGACCACACGGCGTGGCTTCCCGCCGTCGTCATGGCGAGGCCCGTTACCATCGGAGGCCTCGGCCTCCTCGACCTCGCTACCCAGCTCCAGCTCGCTGCCTCAAGGGTGTGCAGGTCGCGCTCCGTGGGGGCAGGAACGGGTTTGACTGGCTCGTTAACAGCAGCGAGGCCTGGATCCGCCCTCCACCGGAAGGCACCCATCTTCAGCCCCGCCGTCTCCGGCTGCTGAAGCTCTGGGAGGAGGCCTCCAACATCCTGGGCCTCAACCACCGGGCGGTCCCGACAGATCAGCTGCTGGACCTCCCTATCATCGGCTGCTGCCGGTTCCTCCGACCTCCTGGCCCCCGCCCGCTGGCGCAGAGCCCGAGTCCGGGACCTTCTAGTGGAGGACCACCTCATCGCCCGCCCTACGCGCTCCGCCCTGGCTGACGCCGCGGCCCGGGGCGCCTTCTGCCGGAGGCTGACCTCCGAGAACGCCGTGGGCTTCGGGGCGGAGTTACTTCCATCTTCATCATCATTAGCTTCGGCTGTGGTGCTGCGCGGCCACGCTGTTCCTCAACGGCCTCACGACCCGCTCAGCCCGACGGGTCCTGGATCGTCCGCGCCTCGCCGCCACGCCCATCTCCAGATTCCTGGCGAGATGGACGCCCACCATCAGTCTACCATCCAGTATCGACTGGGCCTCGCTGCGGCGCTGCGCCTTCTCGGGCCACGAAGCAGACGCGGCCCTCAGGTTGGCCCTCCACGCCCTGCCCCATCCGGCCCATCCTGCCTCGGACGGCCCCGCGTGTCCTGCCTGCGGGTCCATCGACCGTTCCCTCGGCCACCGATACTGGTGCTGCCGATCCATCAGGCCTCTCATCAGAGAGGCCTTCAACATCATCGGGCGGCGCCCTGACCTGCAGGCCTGGCTCTTCGGCGGGTCCGGCCTTGAGGACGACGCCCTTTCCATCCTGGCGTCGGCAAAGTTGCGAATATATCGCCACTTTGTCCAGGTTGGGCTCGGAGAAGCAGTGGAGGACCCGCTCATCGCCTGGTCCAGGACCCTCCAGCGCCGAGGTTTCCTTCTACCTTCATCTTCCATCATTTTGTAAAATTGTATCATATATATATATTTTTTTCATTTTTCATTTTCATGTATATACCTCTCTCTTCTCTCTCTCGCTCTCTTTGAGATGTAATATTGTCTAGAAGACAATACATAATTTTTTATTGTCAAAAAAAAAAAAAATTGTCACACGTAATCTCAATTCTTTCCCACTGGAATTACAGACGACAATTCAAGAAAAATGATGGTTCAAGTAAACCAAGTGAATCTACGATGCCACAACAATCTGATACTCCAAAAAGGTGCACTTACAATAAAAGCAAGTCGCTAATTACTGACCATGATTATCATGGTCAATACCATGTATACTCAAGATTTATATCATATACTACCACCACACTACTATTTTTTTCACCTCTCATCATTCCAAACGTTTCCCTGTTTTTTAAATACCATGTATAAAATAATATTTTATTTTTTGCTTATCCCTAGTACACGTTGTACAGGCCATGGTAATCATGGTGGGTAGAAGTAAGCGACTGCTTTTACTGGAAGTGCACCACATATCTACACATGTGTGACGCAGTTCGACTTTTGCACTTACAAATGTGCCAGAGCCCCGTTTGGTTACTTGCACGCGCTGGTGGAGTTGGACTTTTGCAAGAATCGGGGGCCATTGGAACATTTTTTTAAATCAGAAAAAAGTGTGGGAAACAAACCCGGGTCGTAACGGCCGAAAACCAATGGTTTAGACCATCCTTCCACCGACCCCCATATAATGTTAAAATATAATGTTTTACAGATATAGGTACTGTTTAATTGGCATAGGCGGCTGTTTACTCTAGCCTTACAACCAGAGTTATTAATAGGTTGGGTGAGGTATATCTAAGAGCACTATAGACTTTTCGCACTGGGTCATGGTGTAATGTAGTTGGGCCAAACTTATCTATTTCTGTATATGGTGGTCCCCCACCTGTAGTTGATACTGTGGGTGACTCCATGTTGACATATCAAGTCAAACCAAGTCAAAGCCAAACCTCCATTTCTTTCGGAGCTAAGTCAGCCTGCTACTGAGTAGTGCTCCAAGTCTTAATGACAAAGGCAGACACATTCTACTTCACCCAGTCATGATGGTTGTCAACTTGATACCCTAATATGATTGAGTGGAGATAAGAAAGAAGAAGAATTCAAACATTAGTCTTGTATCTTTTGAAATCTGCAATCACTCTATGAGAATTTTTGATTCAACCTGCTAAATGCAATGATGAAGGTAATACAGTAGAACCTCCCTGTAAAGGACAAAACCTAATTGCAGAGCCAAAGTGTCCTTTAGGGAGAGGTTCCCTCTTACCGGAGAGTTGTTAAATAGTATTAATAATATAAACACAAGGTAATAAAACCAAATCTAAATAAATAAATACTGTGTGACGTTTCAATAACAACGTTGTTACCATCTTCAGACAAAAGTGCTGAATGAAGATGGTAACAATTCTGTTACCGAAATGTAACACACTATTTATTTGGATTTGGTTTTATTACCTTGTGTTTTCATAATATATAATCCAAATTGTGCCTTATCATTATAAATGGTAATTTTGCAAATGAATACTGTCCTTTATAGAGAGGTGTCCCCTAGTACGAGTGTCCTCTCACTGAGGTTCTACTGTATAAGGGGATACACCTTCCATTTCAAGTTGTCCATGATAAAACATGAAGAGGAAGACAGCTGTGGACTGTTACAGGTAGAGCTGGAAGGAGGGAAGACCATCCAGGCTGACCACATCTTCTCCTGCCTGAAGGCCCAAGGTAGGACTATGATCTAGCCATGGTTCACTGTGTCACTTTAGCTACAGGGTGGCTGTCTCCTAGTGCAGTCCAACATTGTTCTTTCTTATCCCCTTGTTTAGTCCAACCCCACCAGGAAGTGCAAGTAACCAAACACAGCTCAGACATATTTGTAAGTGCAAAAGCCGAACTGCTTTTCACATGTGTAGACATGTGGTGGACTTAGAGTAAAAGCAATCGCCTTCTTCTACTCACCATGCTTATCATGGTCTGTAATGTGCCAATGCCCCTGTTG
>CP092865.1:78226312-78237948 GCA_030710605.1 Cordylochernes scorpioides | reverse complement strand
CGAAGAGGCCGACCATTGATTGTGTATTCGGATAATGGGACTAATTTCAAAGGCATGCCTAATACTTTAAAGAAGATTGATTTTTCGAGATTAAAATGTGATCCCACATTGAAAAACATCACCTGGAAATGCATACCGCCTGGTGCTCCTTAGTGGGGTGGATGGTGGGAGCGTTTGATTGGAATGATGAAACAATTGCTCTTTAGGATTCTCGGTCAAACCTCCTTGGGATATGAAGAACTTTCCACGGTAATGTGTGACGTCGAAAGCTTGATGAACACACGCCCTCTGACCTACCTAACTGAAGAAAGTGAGGATCTCACTCCATTGACACCTTCGTTGTTCTTACATGAGGTCAGAGAGGTTGGCGTTCCAGACCTGGACTTGATTGATAACCAGACCCTCTCCCGCAAATATCAATACATCAAACGTGTACGAGAAGATCATAGAGAACGATTTCATATCGAATATTTTGGATTCCTGAGACAAGAAACGAGACGCCTGAAGACTACCATACCATTCAAGGTGGGAGACATGGTGCTCATTGGACAAGAGAGTTTAAAGAGACTACACTGGCCGTTAGCCAGAATAATCCAACTCTATCCAGGAAAAGACAGACTTGTGAGGGTTGCGAAAGTGAAAACTTCATCAGGTGATAAAATACGACCTATTCAAAAACTCTACAATTTAGAGATAACGCCCGAGATAAGATGTCGAGACCCTCTAGCGGAGCGATCTCCCACACAAGAAGTTCGATTGACAACTGAAGAGGACCCTTTGATTTCACAACAAGAGCAACATCACATTGAAACCCCGAATGTTGTGTCAAGTTATGGACGGCCCATCAAGAGACCCAACCGATTGGATCTACTGAACTTTTCCTTTCCATGTTTGAGTCGTCGAGGCGCCAACTCAAAGGTGGGAGAAATGTTGGAAAAGAAGGAGTTCGCAGCAGCCAATGGGAGGCCGACGGAAGGGGGCTACTGGATGCAGCGGTTGAAATGGAAGGAACAAGGAAAAAAGGAAGAACATGTAAACAACTTTCGAACACGAGAATTTGTCCTGATCCCCGATTCTTTTAGTGTAAATATTTAAATATATAATCAATTAAATAATACTGAAGCGATGCAGAAAAGTAGAAGAGAAGAAGTGGGAAAGCCAAGGGAGGCAAGGCACGCCCGCGCGAGAATAGAACGGTAAACAGTTGGAACGGGTTTAGAAGGCAAGTGTTTATCTCCCCTGTATAGTTCTTAATATCCCTTTTAAAGTTGCTGTGATAATAAATTTATAGTACTACGCTGTATCCAAAACGAACCCACTTTGTCTTCTCGGAGGCCTTGCACGCAAACATCGACGGCTGAGAAGAGTCGTAACAACTGGTGTCAGAAGTGGGGTACAGCTTAGTTATCTTTTCAATTTCTGAAAATATTGGCCTATGCTAACCCGGAAGAAAATGGAAGATTTTAATAAAGTACTCGAAGAGATTAATAAGAAAATAGGCTCTATGCAGAGTGATATGGAGTCCCGATTGAGAAGGCTCGAGAATAATGTAGCTGATGTCCCTGTAGCCACACCCCTGTCTTTTAGAATAGCGGACAATTCTCCTCCGTTAGAAACTACTGAATGCTTTTCAAGAATAAAGCCTCCTACCTACGACGGACAGACTTCGTGGAAGTGCTTTAAGACCCAGTTCGAAGTGGTGGCCTTGGGCAATCGCTGGAACTCCAGTGAGAAGGCAATAAACCTGGCCGCATCGCTCCGAGGTTCAGCCACTGAGGTTCTACAATCCCTGCCACTAGAACAATCATTGGACTATGAACGCCTGATCCATGCCCTGACTCTACGCTTCGGAGATGACATTTTGCAGCCCTACCATGTCGTGAAATTAAAGAATCGCCGCCAGAAGCGCGACGAGACGCTGCAGGAGTTGGCAGCAGATGTCGAAAGGCTAGCGAGGTTAGCCTTCCCTGATTGCCCCCGCCATGTTCAAGATCTGCTGGCACATCAAAATTTCGTGGATGCCATCGAGGACCCTGAGTGTCAACAATCAGTGCGAATGTCTGAAGCCAAGACGTTGCAGGAGGCGTTGATCCACGCACTGAAATTCGAGGCAGCCCGTGATGCGACAAGAGGCTATCAGAAGGTAGTGCGCGTCGTGAAGACCGACGAATCTCAAAAAGACGGCGACATTAAAGAAGCAATTTCTCAGTTACAGAGGACAGTAGAAGAAATGAAAAAAAGTATGTCTTTCTCAGAATCAGCCCCGGGGACCTATCGCCAGCGCACCTACAGACCCAATGCCAAAACTATCTGCTGGAACTGTGGTAAACCCGGACACATTAGGGCTAATTGCAGAGTACGGCAGGCACCTTCGGAGAGGGGCAATACCATTCCGAAATATTCGGGAAACGAAAATTAGCCAGCCTTACGGGGCCTGGGCTGGCTATGCGATGTGATGAGGCCTCAGGAAAAATTATCAGAGTCTCGAGTCTCCAGGGAGGCTCCAATGAGCTGGCCACAGAAGGACTTGTCAACGGGTTGCCTTGTCGAATGGTGATTGATTCTGGCGCCAACGTCACCTTGCTCCGTGTCGATTTAGCTCAGAGAATGGAGTCAATATCAAGGAGGATTCCTGTGTCGAACGAGCTGGTGTTGCAAACAGCCACTGGAGAACAAGCAAAAGTCCATGGTCAAGTAGTGCTGAAATTTCAGATCGGAAACAACTTGTTCAGCCACCTTGGGTACCTCGCTGACATCAAAGACGACTGCCTCATCGGCTTGGACGTGCTTCGCAAATTTGGATTCAGCATTGACTTCCAAGAGAATGTACTCAAGATTGCGGGAGAAGAGATTCCCTTAGTGTGCTCGAGGAGTTCGGCGACCAATAAAGTCCTGAAGGTAATACTCAAATCTGACGTTAAAATTCCTCCGAGGAGTGAATGCATTCTTGAAGGACGTCTGACTGCTTCTCTCGGGGTACCCCAGCTGCTGATTGTGGAAGAGGATGGCCAGGAGTTTGGTCAAAAGGACTCTTGATAGCTCGGACTCTGTGTAAATCTGATCAAAGTAACATCCCGATTAGAGTAGTCAATCTCCTCGACTCTGCAAAAACCCTCGGAAAAGGGACTGAAATAGCTATAGCTGAGCCTGTTACAAATGTGGCCCATTGCCCAACTGTCGAAAACTTGGATAAAAGCCCTTGTTCCAGTTTGATTCCAGGCCATCTGCAGGAGCTATTAGAAGGAACGCGAGAGGGGCTGAACGGGATACAACAAAAGAAGCTTGAACATCTACTCTGCCAATATGAAGACGTATTCGCTACCAGCCCCAAAGATGTTGGGCGGACGAATGTGACGCAGCATCGGATTGATACAGGAGGAGCTACTCCTGTCAAGCAGCTCCCAAGAAGATTGCCCATGACGAGGAGAGACGAGGTTGCCAAACTGATTGAGGAAATGGCAGAACAAGATGTCATCGAGCCTTCATCTAGTCCTTGGGCATCTCCCGTTGTGCTTGTAAAGAAAAAGGATGGCTCCACACGATTCTGTGTGGATTACCGACGTCTAAATGATCTGACCAAAAAGGATTCCTACCCTCTGCCCCGAATTGATGCTACGCTCGACACCCTTTCCGGATCGCAGTGGTTCAGCACTTTGGATCTCAAAAGCGGCTACTGGCAAGTCAGCATTCACCCAGAAGACAGAGAAAAGACAGCCTTCACGACAGGAAACGGGCTTTGGCAGTTCAAGGTAATGCCCTTTGGGTTATGCAACGCCCCTGCCACCTTCGAGCGTCTGATGGAGACGGTGCTGCAAGGGATTCCTTTGGAGACATGCCTAGTCTATCTTGATGACATTATTGTGATGGGAAAGAGTTTTGAAGAGCATCTAATTAATCTTGAAAGAGTCCTACAAAAGATTCGAGGAGCAAGATTGAAGTTGAATCCGAGAAAGTGCAAACCCTTCAAAGAGAAAGTTCGTTACCTGGGCCATGTGATTTCGCGCCAAGGAATACAGACTGATCCAGACCAAACTGAGACTGTTCGGCAATGGCCTGTACCAAGGGATGTACACCAATTGAGAAGTTTTCTAGGCTTGTGCAGCTATTATAGAAGATTTGTTCCGGGGTTTTCAAACATCGCGAGACCTTTGCACCGACTAACGGAGTCTGGCCGCCCCTTCAGTTGGACTATTGACTGCGAAAGGGCGATGGATAAACTGAAGCAGGCCCCGTCTTCTCCGCCGATGCTGGCCTACCCTGATCCAGGCGAGCCATTTATTTTGGACACAGATGCCAGCAACACTGGGATTGGAGCCGTTCTATCTCAAACCCAAGATGGAGTCGAACGTGTCATCGCTTACTTCAGTAAGACTCTGTCCAAACCTGAGAGAAACTACTGTGTAACCCGCAGAGAGTTGCTGGCAATCGTCAAATCGACTGAGCATTTCCACCATTATTTATACGGGCAGAAGTTTCTTCTTAGAACAGACCATGCAGCTCTACGATGGCTGTTGAACTTCAAGAGCCCAGAGGGACAGCTAGCTAGATGGATTCAGCGACTTCAAGAGTATGACATGGAGATTCAACACCGGAAAGGGAAATCTCACGGGAACGCAGATGCTCTCTCGAGGCGACCATGCCCAGTGAACTGCAAGCATTGTTCCAAGGCAGAGACACAAGCTGAGCTCAACATTCGTCAGCTTTCCCTCGCGGAAGAACTCAAGTTAGACGAATGGAGCCCCGAGGAAATGAGAAAATCTCAGTTTGAAGACGCTGATCTTCGGCCTGTCATGAATTGGCTCAATGCCGGGACCAACAGGCCAGCATGGGAAGATGTTGCATCCTGCAGCCCAATCACCAAGAGCTATTGGTCCTTATGGGACTCGCTGGAATTTCGAGGTGGTGTTCTCTACCGGAAATGGGAGAGTGATGATGGTCAACACATTGAGAGGAAGATGATACTTCCCCAATCACGAGTACCTTCCGTCCTCAAAGAGCTGCACAATAGCCCCAGCGGAGGACATTTTGGGATTGCAAAGACATTGGGGAAAGTGAAAGAACGCTTTTACTGGGCTGGATGCCGTGCCAGTGTTGAAAAATGGGTACGACAGTGTACGGAATGTGCTTCCAGAAAAGGACCAAAGACAAGATCGAGAGCCAAACTCAAGACTTACAACGTGGGAGCCCCGTTCGAGAGGATCGCTATCGACATCATGGGACCATTGCCGCGAAGTGACAAGGGGAACCGCTATATCCTAGTTGCAATGGATTATTTCACCAAATGGCCTGAAGCCTTTCCGCTTGCTGATCAAGAAGCTGAAACAGTTGCTGAAACCTTAATCAGCCAGTTCTTCAGTAGGTTCGGTGTTCCCATGCAGATCCACACTGACCAAGGGAGAAATTTCGAGTCGAGACTTTTTGCCCAAATGTGTAAACTTCTCGGAAGCCATAAAACAAGGACTACTCCCTTACACCCCCAGTCCGACGGCATGGTCGAAAGATTTAATAGAACCTTAGCCAGTCAACTTAGTCTCTTCGTCGCCCAGAACCAAAGAGACTGGGACAGTCAACTGCCTATTCTTCTGATGGCCTACCGATCCTCAGTCCATGAAACCACGGGTTACTCGCCGGCCAAGATGCTCTTTGGAAGGGAATTAAAGCTTCCCTGTGATCTGATCTTTGGATGCCCCAATAGTATTGGGGAAGGCTCGAATGAATTTGTTGACCGACTCCATTCGAGACTTGAAAAAGTGCATCGATGGGCCAGAGAGAAATTAGATATTGCAAGCGAAGCAATGAAAGTGAGGTATGACACCCACGCGTGCGGGAACGACCTTCAAGAGGGAGGACTAGTCTGGTTGTACAACCCGAAAAGGAAGAAAGGTCTCTCGCCTAAGCTACAAAAATCTTGGGAAGGCCCCTTTCGAATTGTGAAGAAGTTAAACGATGTCGTATTTAGGATACAACGCTCATCCCACTCTAAACCAAAGGTTGTTCATTTCAACAGACTAGCCCCGTTCAAAGAGCCATTGATCAGCGCTGCTGGGGAAGTCAGTCCTTTTCGGGACGAAAAGGATTGAGAAGGGGGCAGTGAAGCGATGCAGAAAAGTAGAAGAGAAGAAGTGGGAAAGCCAAGGGAGGCAAGGCACGCCCGCGCGAGCACGCGCGCGCGAGAATAGAACGGTAAACAGTTGGAACGAGCTTAGAAGGCAAGTGTTTATCTCCCCTGTATAGTTCTTAATATCCCTTTTAAAGTTGCTGTGATAATAAATTTATAGTACTACGCTGTATCCAAAACGAACCCACTTTGTCTTCTCGGAGGCCTTGCACGCAAACATCGACGGCTGAGAAGAGTCGTAACAATACTTTACTTATTTTCTTAATTTATAATAAATATAATTTTCCCTCCTGTTTTCGTCATACATTTTAAAAGTGTTATAAACAGCGACACCACAATTTTGAACCTTCAACCCCGCCGACCAAGAATAGAGGTGAGTGACTCCCTCTATAGAGCTTAGATCGTCGTCACAACATAGAGTGGCGGTGAAAACGCAATATAAAGATTTGAGCACTTTATTAACATTTGCATAATTACATTTCCTTGGAATGTATATTTGTTTTATTCAACCTTAGAGATTAATTCCTAGAAAAGATATGTAATTAAATATTGTGACGAAGAAATATTTTATTATTTAATTTAATATTATTCAATGAAAATATATTCAACAGATTATAAAAATATATATTAATCTGTATTTGTGAAATCATCTTTAAAATATTTCTTTGCTTGCTTGCTTAAGAATCTCTAGCTGTAAATAGTTTTGGCTGACCTGTTAATAATTGTCGACTCGTCGCTGTGACGTCAACAATAAATACTTTTACATCTTAGGATATTTCAAGGCTTGATTTCTACGCTACAATATAATGCATATATATTTTTTCAAAACATAATTCAGATTTAAAAAAAAAACTTATTTTTAATTCAATCTATAAGAAATGGCTAATTTAACTAAATCTAGGTAACTGTACAAATCCACATTCTAAAAAAAAAGTGAAATAACTATATCTAGATAAATATATATTTAGATATAATCTCAAAGGTTTTCATACAACCAATATCGATTTTTTTATTATTATTAATGAAAACAAATTTCCTTGAAAGTGATATATATTTTTTTCATTCTTTTTTTAGATAAAAATCTTACATGTAGAAGAAAGTTAGTTTTATATGATAATTTATCTAATTCGATTCAGTTTTTATAAAGGTCGTCTATTCCTTAATTTTTCCATTGCAGTAAGGGCAGTAGAAATTGTTTTATTTTAAAAAGAATATTACGCGTCTGAAATAGTTGTGTAATTTTATTCCTTTTTTATTGACAAACCTTAAAAATCAACGATATTGATTTTTTTTTAATTCTTTATTATGGTTTATAATAAAACCATTGATTAGATTCGGTAACACCGCTACTTCTGCAGTTGTAAACAAGCGGCAGCCAAATTCGTGCCATAATGTTTATCGCTTCGCTGCGACGAGCTGTTTGCCACTTTATTTTTATACCAAGTATACACCACTCTAAAAATTTCACCACTTTAATTTAATTATGTTATGACCGAAACTTAACAAAACAACCTTATGGTTATGTCTGCTGCTGTCAAATCGAGGGAGCAAGCAAGACGACGTCTCGCAGCATTAACGTTTCTTTCAAATATTTCTTTAGATGGTACTCATCAAGATACTAATTTAGCAATATTTAGTAAAAGTGAGGTTAGCTCTGTTGATTCTATTAAAGATGAAGCACTTAAATATCCAAATCATCACAAAACTCCTCCACTTGTCATTTCTTCAACATCTGGAAGTCTTTCAATTCTTCCAAGTTTAGCCTTCTCTGAAAATGATAAAAATGAAACTAATAATGAAATTAGGAAGGAAAGTTTAAGCCGGCTTACACATAGTGAAGAAAGATTGCCATGTTCAAACGGAACAACAAGCCAAAGCCCCAGAATAAGGTAAGTTTTTACCCTTCACTTTACAATTTACAGTAGAACCTTCTTTTAGCAGACACCCTGTTAGTGGACACCTCTCCACAAAGGACAGTTTTCATTTGCAAAATTACCATTTTTACAATTTAGTAACTCTCCGGTAAGAAGACACCTCTCTCCCTAAAGAACACTTTGGCTCTGCAATTAGGTGTTCTTTACAGGGAGGTTCTACTGTAGCAACTCTCCAGTGAGAGGACACCTCTCCTTAAAGGACACTTTGGCTCTGCAATTAGGTGTTCTTTACAGGGAGGTTCTACTGTAACATTTTAACAACAAACAAAATTATGCACTTTAAGAAGAATGACTTATCAATTTGTTAGTATAAATCATTATTGTTTTTGCAACACTCAGCTGTTCTAATAGCAATTTTTTTATCTGTTCAACAAAATCTTTATTTTATTCACAGATGCATTGAAAACCTTTCAATGAGTAATCACAAAATAGATTTATAAATTGTTCTGAATATAGAGCAATCCATATTTAAATCTTTAGGTAATAATTGGATTATGATACATTAGCACGCCATCTGTTATCAAAATTTGAAACTATTATAGACACGTATGATTCTTTAGAATAATCCCCTGAATCAATATTAAAATAAGAGCATTAAGCCTCCAGGGAAAAATTTATTTTTAAAATGTTTTTTATTTATTCTTCAAAGAAGAGCTTTCTTGCCAGAAAGCTTGAGAAATTTTATAAATAAAAATATTTTTAAAATAAACTTTTCCTTGGAGGCTTAATGTTCTTGTTTTAATAAGAGTATGATTCTTTTCAAAAATTAAACAATTTCTACTACCCTTACTGCAATTTTTAGGCCCTCCCATTAATTTTTCCATTTCCATAGGTAAAGGCAGTAGAAATTGTTTATTTTTAAAAAGAATCATACGCGTCTATAATAGTTTTGAATTTTAATAATTGGATTGAATAAAAGATTTATTCAAACCAATATATGCCTTTTTATTACCTAAAGATATAAAGTCAGTGGATGAGTGGGTAACACCTTCGATTCCCGACAGTCATTAACTGGGATTGAATCCTGCGTTAACATTTTGTTTAATATGTGAATAACCTTATTATTCATTGTTGCAATTATCATAAACTAGGTTGCTCTTGTAACGTCCTTGTGTTTGTTAGTTGACGTTAATCAGCAAGAAGTATTTGGAAGTTTAAAAAGAAAAGTCTTTATTTCTTCTAGACTAACATCAGACATAAGTTTACATATATGTGGATATATTTTACAATCAGTCAAAAAGACAACTCCACAGAGTACCACCAGTGATGTGCTCACTGATAATTTACTATACAAGAATATCATCTAGGTATGCTAGCTGCCGTTACAGCTCTTTTTGAGCGGTACCTAATAAAGTGATTTTGGAACGTGTAAAAAGGCTAAAGATTTGAATATATCACCTGCAGAATCCTTTAAATTGGCCAAGCAAGCTCTTTTTCAACATTTTGCTGCAGTTTTGGTCTTTAGTCATGACATACCAAACAGATATTTCTAGATGTTCTATATCATTTGATAATTATTGAATATCTCTTAACTGGGATCAATAAAAACCATTGCTATTACTTTAGGCTATAAAGATTATCTTTTACTGCAACATATTGATACAAACTTTTCTTCTTTGTCTTATCTCCACTCAATCATATTAGGGTATCAAGTTGTGACCCTTGATGGAGTCTGTTTGACAACCATCATGACTGGGTGAAGTAGAATGTGTCTGCCTTTGTCATTAAGACTGGGAGCACTACTCAGTGGCAGGCCGACTTATCTCCAAAAGAAATGGCCATATCTGACATGAGGAACAGACGCCATGTGCAGCCGCTCCTAACATGGAGTACAAACGCTGCTCATCCTGTATCCCTGGATCAGGAGCCCTTACAGGGTACTATCAGCGGACCAGCTGATTCCAGGTTTTTTAGCAAGCTTGTTACTGCTCCCCCTCCTCCTTTTTCATCTGGGCTTGGGACCAGCAAAGGCGGAGTTTTTGATACAAACTTTAGAACTAGAGTGTTATTCTGCAGGTATTCTCTGATATTAAAATAATGGGTACAATTTATATTATAGATAGAAACAAAAGGTAACAATACCAAACTTAAATTATTGAAATGTTTGTGATGTTTCTGTAACAGTATTTTGATGATGGTAACAATGCTGCTACCGAAATGTCACAAACATTTCAATAATTTGGATTTGGTCTTGTTACCTTTTTTGAGAAAAATGATAGATTATCTCTTTAAAAAAAAATGAATAAAGCTTAGAGAGAGGAGTTTGAAATTTATATCAACAATTTAATGGAATCAAGAAAAAAAGGCATCTCCTGATCAAAGTTTCTGATGGCTTGCACCATCTGTTGGAATAAATATCAACTAATTATTCCAGAATAATCAAAGTTGCTGATGGCTTGCACCATCTGTTGGAATAAATATCAACTAATTATTTCAGAATAATAAAAGTTGCTGATGGCTTGCACCATCTGTTGGAATAAATATCAACTAATTATTTCAGAATAATCAAAGTTGCTGATGGCTTGCACCATCTGTTGGAATAAATATCAACTAATTATTCCAGAATAATAAAAGTTGCTGATGGCTTGCACCATCTGTTGGAATAAATATCAACTAATTATTCCAGAATAATAAAAGTTGCTGATGGCTTGCACCATCTGTTGGAATAAATATCAACTAATTATTCCAGAATAATAAAAGTTGCTGATGGCATGCGCCATCCGTTGGAATAAATATCAACTAATTATTCCAGAATAATAAAAGTTGCTGATGGCTTGCACCATCTGTTGGAATAAATATCAACTAATTATTTCAGAATAATAAAAGTTGCTGATGGCTTGCACCATCTGTTGGAATAAATATCAACTAATTATTCCAGAATAATCAAAGTTGCTGATGGCTTGCACCATCTGTTGGAATAAATATCAACTAATTATTCCAGAATAATAAAAGTTGCTGATGGCTTGCACCATCTGTTGGAATAAATATCAACTAATTATTTCAGAATAATAAAAGTTGCTGATGGCTTGCACCATCTGTTGGAATAAATATCAACTAATTATTCCAGAATAATAAAAGTTGCTGATGGCTTGCACCATCTGTTGGAATAAATATCAACTAATTATTCCAGAATAATAAAAGTTGCTGATGGCTTGCACCATCTGTTGGAATAAATATCAACTAATTATTCCAGAATAATAAAAGTTGCTGATGGCTTGCACCATCTGTTGGAATAAATATCAACTATTCGTTGTTTTGTTTAATTATTCCAGAAGAATTGGCCAAATACCCATTCTTGATTAAACACAAAAAGCTAACCATCTACCCGTTTTGGTCATTGAGCTACAATTGTACCACGCTGATAAGGGCCAACAGTCCAAAATGCTTACATACTGTAGTTAGCCAACCTTTTTCAAGTTGCTATTTAAATAGTTTTCTCCTCCTGTTCCCTTCCAGCAAGTTCCTATGACTGTACATAGAAGCCTCAGCCCACCTGTCGTGGCAGCAGTCCGCTATTTGCCGCAGTTAGCTTATCGCCTCCTGGAAGGGCACAACTTAAAATTTTGAACTCTCTCTAATGAAAA